>JAZGTJ010000349.1:0-87796 GCA_036877575.1 Botia almorhae
CGTTTGACTGGGCTGATGGAGGACGATCTGGCACACAAGCAGCTACCAGGTCAATCTCTGGAGATCTCTGCCCTGGACATGGGCAGCATGCGGCCACAGCAGGGCTCACAGGAAGCCCTGAGAGATTTCCCCCCTGGGGCCCTGTCCGTGACCTCGTTCCTCCAGGAGGGTCCTGGAGTCGGCCACGTGCCCGGACGGAGCCTCCCCCTCCCTCTCAGCAGTTCCACTCTGCCCCCCTCCATGCGTTGCAAACACCGGGCACCCAACGGAGGCCTTTTCCGTCAGAGTCCCGTAAAGACACCTATGCCCATCTCTTACCAGGCAGTGCCCAGGGGACCCATCCCAGAAGCCATTGATCCAAGCCATGGGACCTCTATTTGAGCTAACCAATCACAACATTCTAAAGACTGTCAATCAGCCAATCAGAGATATCGGGCCAGTCTGGACCAGGTCTGAATGCATTTATACAGTTGCATACATAAAAAGGGATATCGAGATCTTTTTATTTCAGTACAGATAAAACATATGACTGTGAGTAAAGGGACACTTACTTTCCTTGTACATATTTGTATATAACGAGAGACAGCAGTGAAGTCAAAGTGTATTTTGAATATTCATGATTTTTTTTGAAGTTGAGTTTAAAAGAAGTAATTACATAAAAATACAGACTGTTCGAATGGCTTTGTAAATTTTGTTCTAAAATAAAAATGAGAATTCCTTGTGGATGTTTTCTAAGTGCCACGTTTAAAGATTTCTTTTTCACCTGGAGAAAATAGGATGAAAATAACGTTTAAAACAAAGAAAACCTAATAAGTATTTTTTTTTCTTTGAGCTCTTAATTTTTTATATAAAAAAGCTTTAAAGAAAAATGAAAGGATGAGACTGCAGGGTTGTGGAGGCATCATGTTGGATACCAGGGAATGCAGTTTTAGCAGCAGCTCTTTAGCACAGAGTCTGTATGGAGGTTGAATCTGTCTTAGTCCGATTCTTAATATTGTATTAAATCTAAAGCTGAGACATATGTACATTATATGTACTTGAAATTCTTCAGATCTTTTTATAATGTATTATAAATTGATGACTCAGTCGACTTTAATATTGTAAGAACACAAGACAGAGAGAGAAACAGAAAATATCAACATTTTCCTGAGTGACAGAACTTTAGTGGCTTCTCTTAAGTAGCAGTATTTTCATATCAGAGACCAAGCTGAGAGGATAAAGAA
The DNA here is from genome assembly GCA_036877575.1 of Botia almorhae. Classification (NCBI taxonomy): domain Eukaryota; kingdom Metazoa; phylum Chordata; class Actinopteri; order Cypriniformes; family Botiidae; genus Botia; species Botia almorhae. Next base: position 1,224 of record JAZGTJ010000349.1, read on the forward strand.
AACAATATATAAACCCTCTTTATTCTGTTGAACACAAACATGTCAGAGGAAAATCAGTGGTATTTAAGATTCTTTTGGTTAAAAAAATAAACTTGTTTTGCACAAAATCTTTTATCCACATAGTGTTTATTGACATGAATGTCATGTTTCTATGTGATTTAGCATGTTGAGAGTATCTGTATACACTGATCCAGACCAAACCAATCAATGATTTGATGGCAAGGCCCGGATAGATAGATGGAGGGATGCCTCGTACTTCATCTTTAACATAACATTCGGTTTATCTCAGATACTAATAATGATCAACAACTGACATTCCCCTACAGAGGAAATCAATGAAAACATTAATTATAGAGTTTGTTTTCAGATAAACTGCATGACTATCGATTTACAGAATCCTCTTGCTATGTATTTTGTAAAAAGCAGAGCTAGCTTATTTACACTAATGAACTCAACCATATACCTGCAACTTTCAACGAAATCTCACTGTCGTCATTTCCATTCTGCATCTCCGCTTTCTTCCACTCCTCTCAGTATGTTGCAGGAATGACTCTCGGCCTTTACACCCAATTCTCCAAAGCACGACGCACAATAAAAAGGTTGTGTACAGTAGTGTACGTAGTTGTATCTCCTCTGATTTTGAGCCCGAGGCTACAAGGACTGGATTTCCAGGCAGAACTGAGCACTCAAGCCCTTCAGTTGTTTTGTTGGTTGGATAGCCAGACCAGAATTGACCTCTCAATCCCTTCTGCCAGCTCCGTGTCAATAAGAAAAGATGTAGACCATCACAACGATGCCACGACTGGCCCTGCAAGCTGCATTGGTTTGAAGTTCACACAATTCAACCACGCACCAACATCGTATTATAGCCTGAGTGGGGAGGCCAATAGTGTCATGATAGTTCCATAATAAGATTATATGTAAGCCTTTAAAGATTTTTATATACCGTATTATTCATCAGCTGGTTTCACTGAGATATTTGTCCATGGCTGATTGATCCTTTTCATCTCAGGCTTTTACTAAACTTTAAAATGGCGTAGCGAAATGGGAGTCAGCCTGCATGAAACGCTAAATAAAAATTGTGAAAACTCTGATTCAGGCTAAAATTTTATGCCACGCACAGTTTGCGAGGTGTTCCGAAATATTTGGCTCTGACTTCTGACTGAAAAGTTGAAAATATATTTACATTTGATCACAAGGTCTCGTCTGGCATCTGTAACCACTGATAACAGCATGCTAATATTGCTGAAGATCTATTAATTTATGTGGTCAGCTACGTGTAGCACATTTGTGATGCTTGTTTCACAAACGACCTGTTTTAAAGGACCTGTTCACACATCCCAAAGCATTTAAGACCCAATCCAAAGCGTAAACCCAAACAAATTCTAGTTAAAATAAATATTCTGTTCTTTTTATACATTCGGTTTGAACGCGATGAAAATGCATTGCATATTTAACAAATACGCTAATTGTTTCTAACAACATACAAATCTATGGATAAACAGTTTGCTTTCTATCCAATGATACGAGGAAGGTTAAAAATATACAGCTAGATATTAAATGGACTAATGAAGATTAACAAACAAAGAGTGCGAGGCAACTCGCTGTTTGAAAAGTGTCTGAAAGTGAATAGAAGGTAATTAGTTGCGCTAAAGACACTTTTCAATTGAAAATTCCTCAGCATCATTAATGCTTTCATAAGTAGATTGTAGGAGATGTTTATTAATACCTTATTTTTCTAAAGATATGATTGGCACTTTTGTGGTCTGGGACTTGATTTGAGACTTGATATGCAAAATCTTGATTCCTAATTATAGTGGAAAAATATGAACACAATACAGCAGCCAAAGAGGATACTGATGCTTTTGAGTTTTGCTAATATGAGGCCGTTAGTCACACAAATGAGCACAGATGAACACTGCAGCAAACAGAAACACAAAAACCACATTCAAGATTCAGTAGTGACTTTCCTGTAGTTCAGTGGTTAGAGCATGGTGCTAACAACACCAAGGTCATGGGTTCGATCCCAGGGATTGCACATACACAGAATCAATGTATAGTATAATGCAATGTAAGTCACTTTGGATAAAAGCGTAAATGTAATTGATAAGCAGGCAGTCTTCTTTCCTTTAAATGGTCACACAGAATATACAGGACAAAACAAAAGCCCCATCAGTTAACACGTCATGGTGGAAGTTTTTACACCTGATTTTGGTAAACCTCAGCCGTCTACCCGTGACACAGCAGGCAGCAAATCACACGCTCCTTCCTTATCTACTGTAGCACACAGACTAGCACCCTAACCTTGAGAAGTCATTTTGCTAGATCAATATTTGCCAGACTGAGAGATTGAGAGGCAAGCTAAACAGCGCAGCTAAGAAGAGATGGAGTGAATATCAATGCCCACAGGTGAGAGGTGGAGAAAGAAAGAAATATGGCGGCTGTCAGATCACATTTTTTTGAAACTCCATCACGTTTCAAGTAGTGCGGGAAAATCTTGCACGCATACGTGTGTTTTGTAGCCTGCAACTAACATTCAGGAGGCTTACTTAAAGTAAGTTAAAACAGTACAAGAACGCAATGTATTTTTAACGCAAGTGTACGTCGTTTAATAAATGTGTAGGACTGTCTATTCACCAGCCCATATGTAATTTGCAGATGTTGAATTCCACAGAAAGACAAGCGGAACAGAACTGTGCCCATTCTTGCGCCCCTTATTTGTTAAATAATTTCACGTATGTTTTTCCATATTTAAATACTTAGCTCCATTCAACAGATTTTCCCTAAAAACGAACAAAATGAAATATGAAAAAAAATATGAAAAAGTTATAAAATTAAATTAATCTTTAGCATATTTGCTTTTAAGTCTCTTTCTTTAAAAAAAAAAAAGTCTCTTCTAACAGAATTTTCAAATCAAATGCTCTTTTGAATGAGAATATTTCCCTTAATACTGCTGTACATGTAACTGCAAAGCAAGTAACAAATCATGGTTCATACCAGTTACACAACTGAATACTATTGGCTATTAAAAAAGACAAAAGCTCTGCCCAAACTCTGTCCTGCCCAAGCATCCTGTTTCAATAGGAAGTTCCCTACATCAACACAGAGAAACTATTTAGGATTTAGGATAACAACAAAACAGTTCCACTGTAAGTTCCACTGTTTCAGGTCTTGTTCTACCTGAATGAACAGAGGTCTCCACAGCACTGCCTCTCTGGGCCACCCAGCAAGAGTCAAATGAAAGAGACATTGCCTTCCTGCTGTGCCTCATGAGCTCAGAGATTTATTGCAGGTGATGAGTGTGCAGACAGCCGTTAACCCGTACCTGTGCTGAACCGGATTAGCTGTATGATAAACAGCCGCTCCCCATTTGATAAATAATCCACAAGTCAGAGCAATGAAACTTTTATGCTGTGAAACGTGAAAGCCTTCTGGAAAACAAGACAGCATAAGACTCTCACCTGCCTCGCTCTCTCTTTCTTTCTCTCGTTCTGTCTCACCCCATCACATCACCTTGAAAATATTTGACTAACATTTTAAATTGAGCTCTGTACTTGTTGCAACTGTGCTGTAAAGAAAAAACTTTTTAATTAAAAAAACTCATAGTGGGGAAGTTTTGCTGTTAAGACTTTTTTGCTTTAAATAATTTATCTCATTATAGATATTTAGAGGAAAGAGCAGAAGGGATGAGGATTACTAACACTCACATGCTATAAACAGAGTCCACATCTCCAGTACTGTTGAGAAACGATTGCTCTTTACCCTTCGATTTCTTCTTCCTCAAGGAAAATAAACGTCTCTTCTTTTTCTTCTCGTCGGAGCTGATGGGCAGAGAGCCCGGGTAAAACAGGGCATCTCCAGGGCTGCGGAGCTCGGGGTTCGACGGTAAAGTCATGGAGCCTCTCAAACTGTCGTGCTCATCCACAGGTGAAGCTACCCAGGAATTCTTACTCCCGTCAGCATCATCCCTGTTTTTCTTGACTCCAAAAGACTTTACAAATAACTTTTTGATAGCTCATATTTATTTATATACAGTACTGTGCAAACGTTTTAGGCAGGTGTGAAAAGACGCTGTACACAAAGAATGCTTTCAAAAATGGAAGTGTTAAACATTTATTTTCATAAATGAACAAAATGCAGTGAATGAACAAAAGAGAAATCTAAATCAAATCAATATTTTTTTGTGACCACCATTTGGCTTCAAAACAGCAGCAATTCTTCTAGGTACACTTGCACACAGTTTTTAAAGGAATTCGGAGTTTCAAACATCTAGGAGAACTAACCACAGATCTTCTGTGAATGTAGGCTTTCTCACATCCTTCTGTCTCTTCATGTAATCCCAGACACACTCGATGATGTTGAGATCAGGGCTCTGTGGGGGCCATGCCATCACTTCCGGTACTTCTTGTTCTTCTTTACGCTGTACTTACATGCTATAAATGTGAGTACAGCAGACTCTGGACTCTGTGCATGTGAGTATGTGTGTACTGTATATATAAAGGGGAAGTTTCCCTTCAGTCCTGTGTTTAGCACACACTGCATGTGTTCCACGAGCTCAGGAAGCACATATAGCACAACCGCATGTTGTGGTTAAGGTGAAGTACACAGTTTATCTTTGACCTTTGAATATACTGTATACTGTTGCTTTTAATGAATCTGTTTTAAAATAAAAGCTGCTATGAAAATAGCCATTTTTATTGGCTACTACCTAGAATTGGCCAAAAATTGCCTGTGACAAACGGCAGTGACGGTTCTGGATTTTTTCCTAATAAATCCTAAAATTTTAAAACATAATAATAACAGCCTAATAGTTATAGTTCCTCTTTGGGTACCTAATGATGCAATTATAACTTGCCTAGGTTGCTGTAACATGAATGTGATTATTTAATGTGATCATGTGAAATTAAAGTTTTTTTAAACTACATCTATTTACGGACTTCTATTGAAAATGTTAAAAAAAGAAAAACTTGTCAGTAATAATATTGGTCAGTACTATTTTCAAGATGGAGCTCGGCAAAGAACCATTTGGCAACATCAAATAGTCTCCAAAACACCACAATACTTCAGGAAATATTTGTCCCCAGAAGCCACGCAGTTCTAAAAGAACAGTAATTCCACAGGAAATCTTCTGAGCTCCTTGTTTACTTCTGAAGCCTTCTGTAGACTTGACTAAAGCTTTACCTTCCATGACCCTTTGATACAGAATTCCAACTCATTAGTTTCTAAGTAAGATTCTCTGCCTCTGTCTGTGAGATTCGCGGCAGCACAGCTGGTGTGATATGCTCTTCAGTTTTTAAACTGAAGCTTCAGTTACACTGTGCTGTCAGATCACTTTCACTAATTAACTGACTCAGTCTTACATTTCATTTTAAATGCACAATTGATATTGTTAATCACTGTTAGACTATAGCTTCAATAGTCTCTCTCTCTCTATTTGCTCTTTCTACCGAGTAAAGTAATTGATGTTTTTCATTCTGACATATATCCAGCTGGCTTAGGGGAGTGTTCAACACAAAGAGTTCTGGCAGAGCCACTCTCTCTTTCACACACACACACACACACACACTGTCACACACGCCCTGAAAGCTGCATCAGCACCTCGTTGGCACGCAAGAGTCGGCAAGAAAGGCAAGAAATTGTGATGTCAAATAAACCTCTGCTGTCCCCTAAAATTCCAAACTGTGAACCTCATTCTTCCTGAAGTGCTCCATACACTGTATCTCAGAACATGCCTCCAGAAATATATACTGTTTTCATTTCTTTGTTAAAATATAAGGAAAGTTGTGCATAATTCAGGACCATATCCAATAAAAACACACAACATAATCATTAATAATAAAATATATGCAAGACTTCATCACTTTTTTTGTTTTTAATTGATATGCTGTTTGCTTTCTGCATTCACTAAAAGATGTCAGATGCTTGAAACAATGGCTCTGAATAATGTGATGTCTGGGAAATTGTAATTTTTTGTGACTGTACGGAAGGACTGTGGAATAAATGTTATGTGGCGTACCAATATGAATTTGGAAAATTTGGATCCCAGGGAATTTTTCCCAACTCAAAATTCCATTTATATGATCAAGATTAGTACAAGATTAGCACAGCATGCCCACTGTTTGATCGCTTGATCGACCGCTTGACGCTTATTGCTCACAAAACCAGAGTATTTTTTTAACCTGCTCTAATAGTCTAATAGCCAGTTAGACTAATAGACAGTTAGACAAGGGCCCAACTATCAATTTTAGGTTGTAAGAACATTTCTGTAATGTTTTCATTAGGTAACAATAACATTAGAAATGTAACGTCAACATAAAACATCCAGTTTTTTAGTTATTGTATTAAATTGTATTATTGCTTATTATTTTTTTATTATTATTGCTTGATTATAAGAATGTTATTCAAACATTTTTTAATTCTGTAACCTTTTAATAAAATGTTACACTAACAACAAATAATGTTTTTGATATATATGATATATAAGGTTAAAAACATTCATATAACATTAGTTAAAGAACATTTTTGGTAACTTTCAGAGAACTTTGAGAGAATGTTAGCAATGTTTTGAGATAGTTCTCCAGTTAGCTGGGGACACCAAGGTTTTTTTTATCAGTTTGTTGGAAACATGTCACATTATGCATACATGCTAGTAACATGTATCCTTCGCCAGGTTAGTAGCATAAATATTTGTAAACATGTTCAGAGTTTTATTTAAGGTGCCCTTCTTGTCTTGTATTTTAGGAAATCTGCAATGGCCAGAATGTGGACTAGACATTTTGTCTTTTGGTCAAAAGTCTGGCTATGCATCTGATTACACCAAGATAAACATCTCACTGTCTCCTTTTAAATTCAGTGGTGATATAAATGAAAAGTGACTAACAGGCATCTAATGCAATCTGAATATTGAATTAAACCCAAATTAATTTAATAAAGATCCTAAGGGGAGCGGAAACCTAATACCGCAAACAGGACGTGTTTCTTGTGCCTGCTTGTGCCAGATATCAGTTAATATTATCTCGATAAGCTTTTACGTTTTTAAATCTGTGGTCATTACAGTTTACTCACATTCAGATCACTCTCAGATGAAGAGAGAGATCACATGACAGTATTTTGACAATAAATGTCAGTTCCTGTGTGCGGTCGCTCTCAGCCCCTCATACTCGGCTGTCTGTGGTGCCTTTCAGTGTTGTGACAGCTCCTCTATTCTCACAAAGCTTTTGCAGCTGTGGTCGCCTGTCAGGCCTCCTCTAGCTAATGTCTTATAGACATGTAGGATTCTTTTCCTAACAAGTCCTCGAGTCAAGCTTTAACTCTTTTAAGCTAACTTAAAAAACAGTTCCAGATAAACAGCATTTTTCCATTCATCAACAGGGAGGGAAACACAGGAGAACGTCCATTTGTCCCTCTAATTCAATTTGTTTTGAGATCAGGTCCGCTTTAAATTTAAAACGCTGTTTAAAAGCATCCCCATCGTTTTATTTTGGGTTGTACTGGTGCTTAGTTCCAGCTGATGAACCTTCTTTTTCAGATGGTGTTCAGTGATACACAAAACCACCTCTAAGTTGGGCGCCCAATAAAACCGTAGGTACAGCTCTGTGCTCTGCAGACCTTGTCAGAGTAATTGGTTTCTTTGTGTAAGGGTGAATGCTCAGTAAATGTGGCTCAACATTAAGCAGCTATTTTGTTACAGGAAACTAACAAAACACCATTGGATGATTCCTAAACAGAGACTTTGAGGGATGTGGAAATCCAGTCTGTTTTACAGGATACTTTTTAACTATGATTGGTCCCCATCCAATTTCATCTTCTTAAATCACATCTTCTCTTATTTTTTAGGGATACTAGGAATACTACACGCTTGGAACGCTGTGAGGGAGCGTTACATTTTTGGGGTTATCTAAAAAGCAAAAATATTTTATCTTTAATATTTATATATAATTGATCTTGTAGAGCAAAACCGCTTTAGTAAATCTAAGCCACTGTCATCATTCTTATGGCTTTGACATTTGCCAGAAATACAGTGACCGAGGTAGCACTTTTCACACTCTAAAATATGTCCCTTTTAAATTTTCCTTTCCTCGTTTGTGATTCTAAATAAAGAATCAATTTGACAGGCTAATGTATCTTTAAAAAACACTGCCTACAATTGAGAGGAGACCTGACATAGAAAATGGAGACAAATTACAAGTTTCAGAGAGATAAGAATTCCGTTTGTCATAATAACCAGTCCACCTCCAAGCCCCCCCTTCCTAAGATGATTTCCATGGTAATCAATTGCACAAACAGTGATTGGCTGCTGGAGAGTGACAGCTGAGCATGTCCTTGGGGACTGATTTGCATAGAGGAACTGTGGGGTAATTGATAGAAATGATGCCTCAATAAGCAGTTAATGGTGTGACTCTGGTGTGTTTATCCCCCCAGAGAGAAGGAGGGCGATGGAGAGCACACCTGCTAATCTGCTGACAGATAGTTAGCTCGTCTCCACTGAGATAAGACACAGACATGACAGGAATATGGAAGGCAATTTTCCAGTTCACACAAGAAGTGAGGAATTTATTGAGCTTTATGACAAAGTGTCATGCAAATGACCATCTTTTTAGGCACAAACCGAGGGATCAGGTTTGGGCTGATTAGCATGGATCAGTTATTCCCTATTTATTATTAGTCCCTCTAACAATGGCTGGGTTAAAAACAACCCATCTGACAAGCCAGTGCTGGATAATTATTGGACAGAACACATGCTGGTAAAGTAACGCAGCAAGTTGGGTTACACATTTTAACTTAGCAGGCTGGGTTGTTGGAAAAACCCAAAACTCAAAACCATTTTAACCATCAATGGATTTAATATTGGGCTATTATTGCAAAAGCTTAAACTGACTAGTCACGTAACATTAATGATTCAGGTAATTGGCTCAAAAACATTTTTATAAACAAAGATGGCGACAAGCAGTTAATGTACTTTAGGTGGTCAGATGCCAGCCAAACAACTGCCATTGAGTTGGATGGAAATGCTAACTTATATCTCATCTGTTATTATAGGTTATATTATAGGAGGTGCTCAAATAGCAAACCATCATGCACCATGAACAAACACTGCCAAGGGCACTTCCTGTGACTTTTAAATAATTGTACGCTTCGAGGCCACCCTGCAGCCAGCCCTGCACTTGACCTTTTCTCTCCTTTGTCTAAGGTCCTCAATATATCCTCCTTTATTCTCTTTCCTTTATAATGCAGCCAATCTATGTAAAAGTTGGGCATGCAGAAGCACTTGAGCAGCACCTAGACTGCTTTCATTGATTTAATTGGCAGGAAGGATGAGTAATGAGGAAGTTGAAGATTGTGAAGTTAGACATCTTATGTCCTTTCAAAGAACATATAGTAATATAAAGTGTTTCAAAACTGCCATTGCAAACCCTGTGCAGCTGTGAAAGCCAGTTAAAGTAAAGCGCTAATATGACTTAGACGTAGACTGTGTATGTTGTGCATATTAAAAGTAACAACTCACTTTAAATGCTTAACATGTATAATTACCACACCACAAGTAAATTAACCATTATTAACCATAGCAGTGTAACTTATTACTATAAGTAATAGAAACACTAATAATAGATAATAGTAATATTATTAGATAATAATATCTAAATAATAGAAACACAATCTTTGTCATTTGCCACATGTGAATACTAGAATTGGAGGCATATTGTAAATCTGCTTAACATGCAACAATGGACAGAGAAAAAAATACTATTAATAAATATTTTCACTATGTAAGACATGTGTATATGCATATATACATATATATATATGCACACATTACAATATATGCATAGTATAACATATACCCATGACAATATGCAATGTACAATGTGTAGTTCATTCAACAGAACAGTATAGAAATAGCATAGAAACAGCATGCATCCAAGGTGCGTTAATGTGCTGAATTTGGGGACCCTGTTGAGGTGCTGGTGATTGGTTTGGTTAGGAGGTTTAGCAAAGAGAAGCTATGGATAAAGTAATGACTATATGTGGACATATGGACATCATAATTTGTATAAATACACATTTTCTTCATTTTCTTTCATTTTCAATTTCAGTTTTTACTGTTAAATATCTTTGGATATTTTTCATTTGTACAGCTGCTTTGTAACAGTGTGCCATTGTGAAAATATATATAAATATAAATATTCTATAGAAATAAACTTGAACTTGAACTTAAACTTAAGTCTTTGACCCAGAAATGCATGTCAGTATTTATGCTCTTAAGTGAAAATGAATTTAGCAAACCTTGAAAGATTATATCTAGGCAACAGAGAATGAAAACAATAATTAAAAAAAGCACTCATCAGAACATGAATTTTCCTTTTTATGATAGTGCTTAAATCTTAAAATGTTTTTCGGTCAAAGTGTCTGAACAAAGTAACTCAAAATGATATAGCACATCTCGCATACATAATGTCCGACAACAACATAAAACCTTTTCTGCATAATTTTTTGTGTGTTTGACCAAAAAGTACATATTTACTACCAAATTAATAAAAACATTCAGTTTTGGAAAATATTGAACCATTATTAGAATGATTAAAACACAACTGCAATCTCCAAAAGACAGCCTCTAAATCCTGCCCTACAAATAACTTTATTTCCGTTGTAAAAAATAGAGCACGTTAATTCTTGCAAACCCCCATGAAACGCACAAAGCCATTAGATTTTATAATGCTGTGGAAATCTTTCTGAGTTTTTCAAAGGTGCGAGGTTCTACAACAAGGATACACACCCCCATCACTGTGTGACTATTATCAAAACATGCTTCTTGTTTCAGAATGCTTTGCTGTCTCCCCCTAGCAATGTCCAAACAGCTGACAATGTCTGTATGAGTGTGTGTGCTCCTCTCTGGACAAGTCACATTGCATTACTGAGTTTTTGTTTTTCCCAACACTGTAGAAGATGTTTTATAATCCAGGAAAGGGCAAGGAACTCATAACGTTTATATTGTGCTTTGTCTTCTTATTCATTGCTGTGTTCCAAAACCTAGTGAGCTGTCTAAGGAGGCAACATTTTAAAAAAAATGCTGAACAAAACAATTTAAAAAAATACAAAAAATAATTATGTTATAAACTCCCATGCTACACATTACCATATATAAGCAATACCGTTTGCATATAGGGTCCTCTAATTTCAGCCTTTGCCTTGTATGTGGGTCTATTGTATATGCTGGCAGAGGGAGAGACAGGTTTGCCAAAGGAAATTACATAATCGACAGAAAGTAATTTCAAAGAGTGTGGCTTACGTCAACAAAAATGATGTGTTGTACATGCATGCATAAAGTCACAGGCATTTGAAATGCATCAGCGCTCCCTGTTTTCCACAGATTACAGGTTACCGTCCAAACCGTAATTACGGAGACAATATCACTGGACACCCGGGCAACATTGTGCTTCAAAAGACATGGGAAATATCACCATAGCAGAGTGTGGAAATGTTTTCCTTTATATTTGAAAAGGGATTTCTGCAGCCCATCTGTTAGCCTCTTAGACTCCCCAGCTAACAATTGTAGGTTGTAAGAATGTTTCCCTCACATTTCCATTAAGTAACAAAAACATTAAAAATGTTATTTTAAATGTTTAAACATCCACTTTTTTAGATGTTTTATTAACATTACTTCTTGGTTATAAAAATGTTATTTATGTTATTTTTAATCTGGAATGTTTTAAAATGCCAATAAACAACTTAAGAATAATAGTTTTGATAATATATATTATATCTAACTCGATAACTGAGACAACGTTATCTAATGTTCTGAGAACATTCCCTGTTAGCTGGCTCAGTGTGCTGAGACAAATGAGACACATTTGAGACAAAGTTGATCCAAAGGGCAAGAGACTTTCATTTGAAATATCACTTGACTGTTGTGATTGCTGATGATTATCAAACTTTTATTATAACTGTGTCTGATCCTCTTTTAAAAACATACTGTGTTTAAAAGCATCAGACTCAATGTTAATAAAAGAAACTTAAACTTAAAAGAAGACTCTTATGAAATGACATGGTAAAAAACATAGACATCATTCATTTTCTCACCTCCACTCTCACACCAGGTAAATCTGAGATAATGTACCGCTGTTTAACGGTCTTAAAGAACGTTTAAAAGATCCGCATGAGTGAACATAATGTTCAGTTGTGTTTCCTTATCTCTGTTTCTGCTTGATCATTTTTAATTTTTCTGGCGTGTGCCCTTTCCTGTGGCTTCATACATTTTTAGATTGTGACAGCAACAAGGTCATGAATTCATAAATTTAAATATCTGGTCAAAAGTAGACATACAAAAATCTAGTCAAAATTCTTCTATGGTCATTATTGCAAAAGGTTAACTTCAAAGTGAAACCTCCCAGAGACTAAAACCTAATTACCTAATAGTTATTTTCACTAATTAGAGAAACTGGTGTGATGTTGGATCATATGGTATCCAAATAAATGACAAAGGAATCACTGTTGTTTCTAAATGCTGCGGCATAGAGATTTTTACAGGTACTTCCAAACAGACTAGTCTAGATTATAACTAACTAAAGTGATTACCTGTGTAACAATATTGTTCAAGAATATTACTTTATTTTAAGAGAAGTCAGCTAACTCACCCTATTTATAATTATTTAAAAGCTGTCTGTGTAATTTATTTATCAGATGTGATAAATAAAAAGTTAGCAGGCATTTTTTTAACCTTCATCATACTAACTTGTTATAGTTTACTTTTAATCAGCACGATAACCCATAGCATGTTAAAATAAATGGAGGTAATCAGGCAGTGAAATATTGCTATTTGCAGCCAAACGTGGCCTTTTATAATTAAACTTTCTAAACATGAGCAAGTTCCATTAAATGCTGCTTTTGCCTGCTGCTGTTGTTGTTGTGTAGCAGTGATTGGTTTAGGGGCCTGATGAAGACATATGCTTATATTATCATTCACATAACTCATACTGTATGATTATTAAAAGCCACTGAACCCATTTATGCCCTGACAATGAAGCAAAATGATAATAACAGATTGGAAACACATGCATACACACACACAGTATATGCAGTGTGTATCAAACTAACTAATTGTCACAGCATGGAGTCTTATCACCATCTTCTACAAATGCTAATCATATATCATTCTGTGAGCGTGTGGCAGGATTTACATTTCAGATGCTAATGCATGTCTTATAGAGCATTAGCAGGATAAATACAGTTTTGTGAGATTTTTGCCAGGGTTTACATAAACATGAACAACAATTACATAACTTCAAAAATAACTTCAATTTTATAAAACATTTTACCTAATAATAGGTTAGGCAGTATTCGTATAGCAATGTTAGTATGTAATGTAAGTTATTATGAAATGTTGTCATGAAATCTAGCTTTTCATATAAGATTTCAGCTTTTATACTGGGTTGGCTGAGTTTTGGTGGTCGATGGACCTGCTTTATGGAACAGCAATGATGCATAAAGTGATATATATGGAATTGTGAAGGGAACAGGGTGGAGAAATAAGCAGTTGAATAGACTATATTTTAATGCTTCTTCCATCCATCTGAGTTTATCACTTTCTGCAAAGGTAAATGGACAGATGCTCTTTGTTTGATTATTCTGATTGCCATGGCAACAGAAACATTGGCAACTGTTTTTTTCTTGTTTACTCATTTCTACCTTCATTCAGCAGATATATCTTCATTTTCTAAACACTAGAAGTGCATCTTAAAATTCATACCTACAAAAAGTGTGACTTAATTAAAATCAAGTAATTAGTCGGTGTTAGTTGATTAAACTTTTACTTTTGTTGTATTCCAAGGTTTTTTATTTCATGTTTCATAAAAAAACTCACTTTCAAAGGGAATCTGAAAAGGCTGCTTGTTTCTTTCACCAAACAGCATTTTAAATAATGTGACTACGAATGTAGTCTAACTAATGTGACGGTTGCTTGCACGTACCTGTGAAGCTATTCAGTTCCTGGAGGACCATGTCCTGCAGAGTTAAGCTCCAACCATAATCAAACATGCCAAATTGTAATTTTCAAGTAATGCTATATGTTCAGGAGACCATGATTAGCTGGTACAGGTGTTTGATTAGAGTTAGAGCTGAGTGCTGCAGGACACTAACTCCGCAGGAACAGAATTGAATAGTCCTGCCGTCCAATTTTCTATTTTTTAAGGGAGCTCACGAGCAAGCCCTCACTGATGTGAACTCTCAAGCAAACTAATACCCAACAGTTTTTGTGCCATTTTCTTACTAAAACGTGTACTTGGCTGAGAACTAAGGGTTCTAAAAGCAATCACACTAGCCTGGCCAACAGGATATAATGTCATGCTTTAGGGCCTTTGTTTTGACTAAATAATGGATTATAAATAACAAATTAATGTTAAAAATTTGGAACTTGTGCAAGTGGCACGTACTGCAAAATGTGGCACATAGTACAAGATGAAACATTTGTGTGTGCTTGCGTTTTCACTCTCCCACATTCTTGTATAAATGCAAAGCCTCATGGCACAGAGCCATGAGAGTGCAGCACACGATCAGATACATCTGCACCAAGACCTCACAGTGGGTCCCAAAAAAAGAAAAGTGTTATCTGTGTTTAGCTGAAGAACAGAAGTCATGCTATACATGAGGGATAGCATGAGGGTGAATAAATAATTCACTACAGTTTAAGATAAATACTATTAAAGACTCAAATACTGGTAAAGTTTGCAGCAAATTCAAAACTGTAATGAAATAGATCTGACACTGATGTGTGACCATTATGGTACTTCTCTTTGATACTTTTTAAAATGAATATTTTAAAACTGTACCTAATTTATTTCACAATGATGTTTTTTATATATGCTTGCATTACCAGCTGCTCTGGTCGTTATTTAACCTATTGAAATGAATGATAGGAACTATGAAATACTGTATAAGGCAAACAGATCGCTCCATATAAAATCAGTTTGGTGGCAACATTGGTTGATTATAGACCAGCTGATTCTGCACTGAGCAGTCTGGTGAACTGAATAAGCCCGTCTGCTCTCATCAAATCTGTCTTTTTACAAGCGTGCTATAAAATGTGTCTGGGATTCAATTATGGGCCCATGAAATGGAATATTTTTAAAACTACAAATGGATATTTTATACTGTGGTTCTGCCTGTATTCACTCTGGTACAGCATTTCTTTCAAGAGAATTTTGTGCCATTTTGAAAACATTTGTCTTTAACATTGATTTTAAAAAGTGGCCTTTCAAGAAATAGATTTTGAAAGAATCTATTCTAAAAATGAAATGGTTTAGTAATTTCTAAGCTTGTAATACACCCCGTCTCAATGCCACAGAGCCACTGAATGTAAGCACATAAAACTGAAAGCCTTTGGCTGTTACTTTCTTAATAACTCTTATGTGTACTCACAAAGAAACATCCTTCAGTCTTTTTGCAGTCTGTCGTGAATGTAGAATTTTGGTTTAGGAATGTTTTATTTTACAATGTCTTTCATCAGAAACATCTCAATGCTTTAGCTTCTGCTGTGGTCACTGCTAATGTTACTGCGCATTTTAATTAAACTATTGAATATTAAATATTATTAATAAATAATGTGTAGGACAGCTATTGGTTTGGGGCAGGACATGGACATTGTGCATTAAATATCTATTTTTTTCTTAAGAATGTGTAATTTCTTCATAAAATGTGATTTCTTATTGTCTGTATACTGTACAGCAGCAAATGTACACCTATGTGATAAAAAAAATTGTTGTTGTTTTGTATAAATCTCTGTGGACTTCAAAATGACAGGTACTTTATTTGATTCAGTGTTTTTCTCCAGTAAGATGCTTTTATTCCCATGGGACACATTGAAACTGCCATTCAAATATGCTATAATCGTATTCTGACATTTTAGAATACTCTGCTTTAATAATATACTCCAGTTTTACACATTTAAGTGCACCAAAATATAATATATTTTTCTCAAAACCACAGTAGGCACTTATTGTCTCAATCTATGACAATTATGCCAGATAATTATTGAGATAAATTAACTGTTTACACTTTGAAAACAAACCAAATAATCTGCCTGTTGTCATCCCATTTAACTGCTAACTGCTTGTGAATCGCAGGCAGTCTTTAAAAACAATGTGAGAGGGACTTGGCTGTCAAACAAAAACGATAAAGCCATATATCATTTAAAAACTTGCCTTGTTTTTATGTAATGCTGTGGCTCAAGTGAGCCGAGTTTTATAAACATTAGCATCTATGGGCCAAAAGAGAGAGCATCACTCCAAATGCAAGACTAGCTCCAGGGGTGAAGCTGTAGTTGGCCATATGAAGATGGAGTGTCATGTCCTCACACTGTCCCCAGATGCACCTCCGGCCTATTGGACAATTAGCAGAGCCTGAAGCCAGAAGAGAACCCTCCATCATCGCTCTCTCCCTCCATAAACAGAAGCTGATGAAGAGAGCGGCAGGGGGTTTGACTAAGTGCCATCTCACACCAGGTCTAATCTCCCCACAGATGCCTCATCTGTGTCTTATAATGAAGACTAAACTTACTCTCAGCAGCCGCCTGATTGAGGTGAGATGTCACCGTATAGAAGAGCAGAGAGAAACGGGAAGATTTAATCAATCGAGAGAATTTTGTTAAGAAACACACAGGACTGAATTTGTGATGAGGGAGATGATAAAACTGTTCTGATCAGCGGCACAAAAACGTGAAAAATTATAACTCGGCTCTGGCTGCATTTTGACTAAATCTTGATAGAGATTCAAATAAAATAAGAAATTATTAAATATCTGTCTTGCAACTAATTAATAACAAATGATGAATTAAAGCAGCTCAGAGTAGCTGTACTATTCTGCTATAAAGCTCCAAGATTTACAAAATATCTGTTGATATCTAGTTTAGTTAAAATCACCTGCATCTGCAGAAGATCTGCCCTGTCTTGTTATAGAAGATCTTAATGGAAAATTGTAACAAAAATAAGCAGTGTGAAGCCTCAGATATACATGCATACAATGCATGAAACTGGAATACAATGTCAAAGCCTCTTATTCAATCTGGCTCTAACCAAATGTGTCAATTTAGATGGCAGGCATGTTGCCCCACACAGAGGTGGTGGAAGGGCCTTTATCTGGATGCCTGTCAGTTTCAAAAACAGACGTTGGAAAGGCGGTGTGTGTCTGTGTGTGTGGGAGGAGCAGGATTTGTTTGGGGGCAAATTTGTACCCAAAATCTGACAAATCTGAGCAAAATCTCCTTTAAAAATGGTTTCTGTTAGGGTCAGAGTGTGTGTTATATTGTTTATAACTAGCTGTGTATAAAAACAACAGGTCTATGGAATGTGCGATTTAAACAGATAAGTAAATGTGTGTGTGTGTGTGTGTGTGTGTGCGTGTGTGTGTGTTGGTTTAAGCCACGTTATGGAGACAAAAAAGGCCTCACATTTTAGGAAAACCTGACATTTGCTACATTGTAAGGACCCCTAACTGTCCTAGTCGTTCAAATGGCTTAGTAAACCAGTTAATTATGTTATAATATAAATGTAAGATTGATGAAAAATAATTTCTGAGTTAGGTTTTCATTATTTAAAATTAATTATTTAAAAACACGAGTACTGGTCAAGGTGAATTATCGATTCACCTTGACCAGTACTTCCATTCAAAATATTTTTTTACCATCTAGGAAATTCAAGCTTTGTGTGCTACTTTCATGGTTTTCCAAGCCCCATAAACACGCCTTGATCATGTCCACACAGAGCAGATGGCACAGTATGTGTGAGGAGCCCTGCACATAAGATACATTTTTGTGTTCAAAAATAACAAAACGGAGAGCAGCAGAATGGAACAGAACGCAGGGGTCTGGAGTCTGGTTTTCCAAACGTTGACACATGCGCCTCAAAAATTCAGCCCTCAGGGTGCAAAATGCTAGAAAACAGCACGACCTGACACGACGACCAAATATGTCAGTCTGACGCATATGTACATATACCAACAATTTAAAAATATCACAGCCAGAATACATGGACTTATGTTCAAGTATATGAAAGTTAAACTAATAATATACTATATTGACTTCTAAAGACACTTTTTGTAATGTCTAGTTCTTGATTGCCACAAAAATCTTTCTGTCTTTACTGGGGGCTTTTCTCAGCAAATATTGCATCAGTATATAAATAATTATTTAATTATTATTTATAATAATTACTTAATTAGTATATATATATAATTATATATATAATATATATATATAATTATATATATAATATATATATTTAATTATTTGCCCTTAATTTGATTTAAAACGAAAATAATTTGATTAAATTTTAATCAATTGGCAGCCCAACTTATTCGTTTTTCTTTTTGATGCAGATGAACTAATGAACCAATAATCTCTGAATCTATGCTCTATTAGCCTCATAATTCATTAGATTGCATAATTTTCAGTTCCTCTCAGTCATGTGGTTAGACCAAAGTCGTGACCCTCGTAATGGGCTTCAGTGGGTGCGTGAGCTAAACATTGGACTGTGACCTTTGACCTCATAAGTCTTAATAATCATACCTCCGACGAGCAGAAAGACTGACAATCTGTCATTCTAAAATAGATTGTGACCTCTGGATCACTTCACATGTTCAGAAGCGTGTCTGTGGATTTTTATCTCATGCTGTTGCCTCATTAATGCACTGACCTCTTCATATATGTAGATTACAAAACGTGATGATTTATGAAGTTGCCATGGCAACAAGGAGGTTAGAGTGAGAAGGCAGATGGCAGTGAAATCATCCAAGCTCACATATCATGGACATGAATACTTCTAAGAAAACAAAAATGCTCTTTACCTGAAAAAATACCTCAAAACATAACTTCCTGTAAACTACTTAAAAGTGTCAATCATTCATAGAGCCAAAATCTAAATAATTAGAATTATTATCTTTTGCTAATTAGTGAAGCATTTTGTCTTCAGCAAACTTTTCCATTAGTTTTCTTTATTTAAAAAGTTGTCTTGAGAAGTTTGTTTGAGAGCACCTCTCGGCCAATGAACAAATATATACACACATCTTGGTGAATACATATTAGGGCATAGAGAGTTGTTTATTGATTGTGGCCTGCATAAACACACATTTTAATGTAGCCCAGCCCTTCGACTAAGCCTGCATGATGATGTCTAATGTAGTTTGAGTTTGTGTCTGATTCTGTAAGTTTTGGTGTTTTGCTACAAGTGCTCCAGAGTGTCTTTCACATCTGGAACAAAGTTTATCACTTGCCAGATTTTTGATTAATGTTTTGGTGTTAGGAGCTCCCAAGACTTTTTTATGGCCCTGTAGCCACTCTGTCTCTGTGGCAGCCAAAGACTCTGTAAACTCCAAACAAAAATGTAGACATGGGCTGCAGTTAGATTCTCCGTTTGGCCAATCAGAATGTTTTGATGCGCTTTCTGTCCGCCAATCATATAAGGCAGTCTTCAATGCTATTCAATGCTATAGCATGCTTCAATGCTATAGCAATGCTATTTTGATAGCATTGCTTTTGACAACTATAGTACCTATACAAGGTAACTGTAAAACTGAGTTCACTGTGACACTAAAATGCTGCACTACAATGATCTCCAAGTGTCTCTACATGCATGCATTAGTCTTTGGAGGGTTGGGTTTTGGAATAAGGGGACATGTCTAATTCAGTGGCTAAGTTTGGCAGAGATTCTAGAACAGCTAGCATTGCTTAAAGCGTCTTTAAACTCTATCCAAGCATAATGAAAATGTTCTCCTGCCTGGCCTGGCTGAGACTCTTTGTTGTGGAATGATTCACAGAAAAAAAATCATGCAGAAATCAAGCAGAAACGTGATAATTCACCCCATTTACTCTTTTCTTAATAATAAAGTATTCTATTTTTCAGGAGGAAATGCAAAAAAAGATTATCAAATGTTCATTATGCAATCACAGTAGATGCCGTGCAGGAGCAGTTTTCAACGGTCACAGAAACAAACCTCTCTCCATAAACAAGCACAAAGATTACATTAATCTAATGGGTTAGTTTAGGTACACTCCTCTGTTACTGATCTTATTTAATCATCATATTAAAATAGCATCATATTAACTGTTAAGGCACAAATAAACCCTATTTCTAGACGCAATAATTATAATATATAATAAATATAGTAATAATACAAGATGAAATGTATTAGTTGCAAATGTTCTTTATTTGCACTACTAATAAAAACTTCGAATGTTTACAGCTCCCTCTGGTAAACTAATTAACTCTAGCGAAGCTATTGACAGTCAATGCTGAGAAGAGCCACACTCTGAGATCAAATCTAATCTGTAAGATTTGCTATTGGCAGACTGAGTAGAGAAATCCTCCAAGAGGATTCTGTCTTTGAATGGAAGGAAAACATTTGGTAAGTTTGCTTTTTTGGGTGAGCTTCAGTTAAATTGGCAAAGCTAACAATGTGCCCCTTGGCAAACTAAGGAAGAAGTTTTTACAGTAAAAGTAATCAAAATGTGGTACTGTAATAGCAACCCAGTGTATATTAGCTTCCAAGTGCATCTAAAACAGAAGTACCACTTTCTGTGTTTATGTTGTTGCCTATTAATACACTCTCTTTGTCAAACTGTTTCAAACTCCAAACTCAAGGACACCGTAGATAGTGTATCTGTCAAACGCCTCCTTAAATCTCCTGCCGATGACTCTTGGTAAGCAAGGTCTGTCTAACATACATAATTCCTTGTGGATATCTAGCAGCAATTGTTTATATTGAAACGTCACTAGCAGTTAAAGTCCTGCTACTTCACAAGTTTGGTCTGTCAGCATCTGCCAGAGTAGAAGGAACAGACCATAAAAAATCCCCTTTCTCTCCTCTTCTCTCTTTTTTATATACTTCCCATTTAATCCCAGACCTTCAACATCTCAAAGCCCTTAAGAACTCCTCTGCTGGCTGAGAAGAATCACAGCAGACACTGAAATAAATTGTATAGTTATTTTAGAATATGATTCTCGCATTAGCCTTTAATTTGTGCCCTGATCCAACACTTTAAACTCGATGTAACTAGATTATTCCACATTCACCGTAATTATCAGCATTTAATTTATCACATAAGATCACTGTAATATCACTCGGGATAATTTAAGATTAACCTTCTATCAGAGCTACTGTAAGTAATTACCACCTGTAAGTATTCAATGACTTCTTCTGTACCTTCCATTCCAGTTCCAATTGATTCCAATTAATTCACTCCCATTTTGGTCACGCGTTGCTGCTTTTCATTCAGTGCAAACTGGGTACAGAGGCAAAAAACCCACCACATCAGTTCAATACACACAAAACACAGCAAACGCTTCATGGCTGTGACAGCCCTATTCTTGACTGCCGCATGTTCCGGAGTTTCACTAAAATATTCCATTTGTTTGCTTGGAATACGGCACGTAAAAAAAGCACGGCAACTGTTTCGTGAACTCTCAGCCTTTAAAGCAATGACTGATTCATACAGTTTTCCATTATGACGGTGTATCAGCCATGACTGTTTCCTTGATAACAGTGACTGGGCCAAAGGCAGCACCTTCAATTATTCAAATAAAGCCATATATCAGCATAAACTATGCTGCACAGTCCATCCGCAACGTGAAAGGGCTGATTATTGTTGTTTTGTTGCTTCTTGGAAACTCAGATGCAAATGCTTCCAAAAAGAGATTTCTGATGCTTCCATGAAACCCAGAGATCTTTCTTTAAATCTGTTGGCAATGCTTGTCTGCAGTGAAATACACTTTTAAGGCAGAACCATCGAATAAGCATATGAATGAAGCCTATGCAAGCAGGGAACAATCTAACGGTGGATGGAAATAAGGTTCTCTTTGACAACCTGTCATCCGCTCTCAAACACAAAACTGTAGCACTGACCCTTTCCCTCCTCACAGTCACAGAAACAGGGGCCGGAAATCCCATGGAGGTAATTATGTACCATAATGTGATATATGCTTCAGATTTCAATTTAATCCTCTCAGAGAATGAGAACAAATCCCATGTGGTGAGCACTGCTGAGAATAGAAATCACATCTGGTCCTCAGTACTCTACACAGCAAGTACAACGTATGAAATATATATATATATATATATATATATGTGTGTGTGTGTGTGTGTGTGTGTGTGTGTGTGTATATATGTGTGTCTGGAGATATATATATATATCTCCATATATATATATATAAACACACATATATATGTTTTTATATGGTTATTTTTATCTTTCTTATAGATGCAGGAAAGAATCTGAACTACTACTATGTGCAAGTGTACCAAGGCCAAGTATTTTAAATAACAAGGGTGGACACATATAAATATGAGTTTGATTTGTTAATGAATTAAATTAATGAACTGTATTATTTTGTAAATAACCTCATTTCACCACTTTTTTCCCTCAGTTTTTTCATGTAGTCACAGACTGACTCGATGATGGTGAGATGTGATGGGCCACACCGCCTGACAAAAATCTCACTTGAATTTTACAGTTAATAGCAAAGAATGTTTTTAAATGTATGGTGCTGTTATATACTATAAAATATGATATTAATATATCCTACTAGCACACTGAAGGTTTTTTTTGCTGAAGAATCTATGCTCAGCTCCCTAAACCTGGCAGAAACCTGTGGAGCTAACCATACGTTTTATCCTGTGACCGGTAGGCTATAGCTTTAATCTTTGTTTTTTATTTCATTTTAAATCACTTTCACATCCTGAATATATTCTGTCTGTAATCATCTTTTTCCATAATTTTTCCATAAATTACCCATTTTTTTCCCTAGGAGATGTATGAATTGACAGCGGGAGTGCCATGGCTGGTACCAAACACTTGTTTGACATAGCAACAGTAACTAATGGGGTCATGGCAAAAGGGTCCATTCACATCAGCTAAAACTCCTGCACTGCATAAAGACAATTACTGTCAGAATTCGAACTGCTTGTTTTGAGCACTGTTATTGTAATTATGCAGAATCCACAGTTTATTTCTGTGATGATTGACGCAATTGTCAAAAGTTCACAAATGCTTTGTTAATAAATTATTTGGAGCATTAACATCGGTGTTTAGATATTTACAGTTTTCTGTAAGACAGGGGAACATTCAAAGGCTCTTCCTGCTCCGGTCTGATCGGGTTCAGTGGTGTATAAACAGCACAGGAAGTGGTCGTACAGAAGCATGCTGTTTTATAGGTCATTGTATCAGAGAACCGTGACCCCACAGAGGGGAGAGCTGACAGGCTGCTCCCTTCAGCCTTCCTAAGACAAGTTCAGCCCAGTTTCCTCCATCCAAATTCAAGTGAGTTACAAATCAAATCCCCTACCAAGACTGATCACACCACAGCAAACACTGTATGTGTGTGAGTCCGAGAGAGAATGTGTGTCTAAGGGTAAGAAACCTCAAACAACCACAGGTGACTGTAAACACACACAGTGATGCAGTAAACAAAAACATCTCTGCTACATAGTGAGAAAAAAAGCCACAATAACGATACAATAACTCTTTACACTGACACTGTAACTGACCTGTAAGTAAATGCAACAATGTATGTGTGATACTATTTCCATTTGTATGTACTGTAAATGCCTCTGCAAAAAAGGAAAATATCTGTCATGTCAGTCAGTTTCCAGCTGAAAGCAGAAAATACTTTCAATGATAATCTGCGAGTCTTTACTGTACACAAGGACCAAGCACAAGGGAATTATGGGATATGGCGACAGACTCTGAAAGTCTGTCCTTCGCACTTTAGTCAGAAACAGACAAGCAGAGCTCTGACGAAGACACATCTCCCTTCAGTTAAATGACAGACAGACCCTAGCTAAAAAAAGAAACGCTGTTAATGAAGACCAGCGAGAGAGAGAAAGACAAAAAAACATTTCTTTTAAATCTCTGCCATCTATTTAATGGTTCTTGGGTTCTGTTTGAAAATGGCTCACCCCACTGGATCAACTGCAAGTCTCCTGAGAAAAGCTGTAGATGGCCAGATGTATAAATATTAAAGAGAGTGAGACTGGGCATTTTAATGCTTACTGTGACACTCGTTTTGTTGAAGATCGTAGAAGAGGGGGACAGGTTTGGCACTGGTTTAGACTGATGAATATTTCATGCTCACTGCTTTAAAGCATCGCTCTGCGTCTGACAGAGTCTCCAGCACCTCGCCACAGCCGTGCCTCACATCCTACCATGAACAAATAGTGTCATTGTAGGAGTGTCAGGTCCTGACCTGGCCTGTCCTGAGCTTCTGTGGATTGGTGATGTAAGTTCAAGGTCAGGAACTGGTGGGATTTTATGAGACTGATATGTTATTGTAGGAGAAAAGGAGAGAGTGGTGCGTCCTTATTTTGTGTCTGATGAGTCAGTAAAGCTCGAACTTAAATAACTAATCATTCCCCACAAAAAAAATGCATGTAAGTCAATATCGGTTTATATGTTTTGAAAAATTCAGTATAAAAACTGCTTTTAAGTGCAATTTGAGCTCAAAAAACAATATATGGTACAGTTGATAAGGTTTAATAGTTAGTTGAAAATATTTTATTGAGATCTTTGTCAGTGATTTTAGAGACATCTGTCTTCCCCAATTCATGAAACTAGGACTTGATCTTGTATGACTGAAATAGCGACCAGAAGGTGTTGCAGCCGAGTGTGAGGACCTTCCTTAAATGGTTCGTTACTGTCCATATCACGATTGTGACTTCAGCTTCTACACAAGACCAACTTTTAATTAGTGGCTCTAAAATCCTAAAACTAAAATCTTATTTCAGTGGTTTTAATAATGTGAGATTAAAGTGAATCACATTTCTGTGAGAAAAGTCGCTCAGCCCCTGATACTGCAGGGCTGTTAATGCAGCCCTACTTGAATCTGAATATGGCCAGCTGGAAGGAAATTGAATGAGGCACAGCTGTGAGAAAGGACGTGCAAATGAGAGGACGTTTTTTAACTATACTTAACATAGACCTATATTGTGTTTTATGCGAATGCATGTTTCGCATGCAATAAAATATTCCATATCCAACAAAATATCCATCATTCTTATTCTCATAAAGCCACACATATAATGTACAGAGACACTGCAGCGTATTCTGGTCAAGAATCATTCGGTTACGACTGACTGACATGAAAAACAACCAATCAGAGTCTTATTTTTATGCACGGTTCAGGGGTAGGTTTTTCCAAAATAGTAATTAACATTTAAACGAGTGAAAGCTATGATTGTGAATGTTGCTATGAAAGTGCAGTAATTAAGGTACCCTGGTGCACTCCGGCTGCCAGAAATTGCATATATAGTAAGTCAGCCAATCAGACTGGAGCTTCCGGTTTTGGTGCATCATGTATCAAGCGGTCAGGGAACAGATCTGTGGCTGTGCTGACAGGTTGAGACTAATGACAGCATAACACTGTTAGCCTCTGTCCCTCAGCATAAGAGATGATGAAACTGTTATCTGGTTGCCCTTTGAGACCAGTGTAATTCAATTCTCATTGCTCTGCTAAAACACTTGAATGAGGTCAATACATTTAGGCTCACACACACATAAAATATCACTCATTTTATGCCATCAGCTTCAATGCTTACCGGTCAATTACTGCATACAGTATAAAACTATTACAGCATGCAGTATCAAATATTAGTAATAACTTTCAAAGCTCATGGCTGGTCTTGCATCACAGTAATTGTTAGGTGTTGAGTTGCTCCACTATGACATCCATGGTAACACAGGAACTGCCTGTGGAGTTAATTTACTGAATGCACCAAATTTGACACAGTCCTCCATGGGCACCAACACTTTTAGATTGAAAACTTTGGAAACGCTTCCAGTCTTTGTCACATTCCTCCCTCAAAACACAACTACAAAGGTAGAACTTTTCTGAATATAGTAAACCAAATGTATATTATTTTTAAATAAATGAAAGAGAGAAACCTTTAAAGAAATTATTCCTTTTATAGCAAATGCACATTTATTTAAATTTAAATTTATTTAAAGCTGCAGGCCACAACTGTTACCTCCCTAATGCCATCTCTGTTTAAAATATGAAATTGCAGGTTACTTTACATATTTTTCTTTACATATGTTGAAGTCAAATGAAGCCAGACTGACATTTCCCAGAAAATTAGACCTGACGGCTTAAATAATAAATTATTATTGTAAACTGGGGGTAAGGTAAGGTGACAGGTTTGAACACTGACCTGTTATGTACTTGCTCAGAAACTTATTTTTGTTCATTTTTAAGAAGGTTTTAAGTTACAGATTGCAACTTTGGAATGATTATTCCAAATAATTATTAACAATTATTTGGAATAATGTGTTGCTAATGTGTGCTCATATGAATTTTAAAATACAGAAAAATAATATGCAGCAAGTTATTTATTATTTTACTGGTATTTAAAGGAATATTTTATGTATTGAAAATATTAATTTAATGAGAATTTGGAGCTAGCAAAGGACACTGCTTAAGTAATATTCAGTAGATCTTTTGGTTTTTATTAATTTATGCGTTTGGCAGAAGCTTTAATACAAACAACTGTCAGTGCATGTGTTCTCTGGGGATCAAACCCCTGACCTTAGCACCATGCTAACTGTTTTTCCTGCCATGAGTCAGTTTTTTCCTGCCAACAGTTTTTGTTTGGTTTGTCAGGTCTTATAAAGTGACTTTTGGGTTTTAATAGGTCTTATTAAAATCTAAACTAATTATTATTATCATCACTAAACTATATTTAAACTACTATGCATTATAAACTATACACTTCATGGTTTAAACTCATGTGATATTCATATCCACTAAAGCTACACGTCCTTCCAGCTCATTTATATATTTGCTTGACTGTACACAATTCTGGTACTGTACATGCAGTGTTCTGATATTCAATGCACATATTCAATGCCCCTCTCCCCATCACAAAACATTCATCTCTCAATGGAGGAAAACAAAGCTTGTTCACTGCACTAGCTGTCAGTAAGTAGAATGAACAAGGGAAGTGGATGTACCCCATCAGCTATTCTCTCAGCTGAGCCTGGCTCGTCAAAAGAGCATCAGGCTGTGAGATATCCCATTAGTGACACTCTGGTTCCACTGGGAACACTGGGCCTTGCTGGATATGAGGCATAAATGTTTGCCATTCTGTTTCATTCAGAATAAAACAAACAGCCAGAGAGATTTCCAGGATCTGGGGCCTGTGCTGTTCAAACTCACTTCCTGTGTCAAATCCTGTTCACACTAATCAGGATTTTTGCAGTGACACCACATGAGGATTTAGTTCAAATTAAGTCGGCTTTGCCAAAACAATTATTATCACGAATCATTTTCAAATAGATTTGAATGGACAGCTGCTCGATTATTGGCTGTACACAACCGTTGATGTCAAGACTCAGTTATTAGGACTGAAATAATATCAGGGGAGTGTGCATACGTTGTTATACTTGCCTGCGTTTGATAAACATTATTACATGTGCTAATATAACAACAGAACCGCACTGGGACGCCTTATCGATTGTAGCTAATCATAATAAACCTATGATTAAAGCTGCAATCCATTACTTTTTCCTTTCTACCGCCACCTCTGTTTGAAACTTGAAGTTGCAGGGTACTTGCAAGTTATTTTCTTGACGTGGATAAAAAGTCCAAAATTTAAACAACTGCTGTATGAATAAAATACAAACACTGCACCATCTACACTACCTGGACATGCAACATAGTAGCTGGATCTTCTTTCTGTTAATCAATGGATAAAATCAGACCCAATGCCTCAAATTATGAATCATTATTATAAACGTACCACTGCGAATCAGGGTAAGGGAAGGAGAACATGTTGAACACTGATCTGTCATGCTTGCTTAATAACTTTTTGAAGTTCTGGATAACAGCTTCATTGTATATAGGATTTTTGATGCATTTAGGTGATAAACATGCATAAAATGTCCCCAAAACGTCTCCTTACCCTAACGCAAATTAATTTTAAACCGGTTCAAACAGGTTTCCGAACATTCTTCCCCATCACCAGTTGGTTAAACAAACAGATTTCAACTGACATTGATTGAGTCAATAATACTATTTTGGGCTGGTCAAAAACATTTTTACCTGCAATTGGCTTACAATTATCTCTGCATACTACAGTGGGAGAGATAAGTATTTTAATATTGAAATTGTTACACAATTGTTCCGCAACTTGATTACTTTTTGACATCATCTTTTTAAAATTTAAAATGGTTTATTAAAATTTTTCTCCATCACATGGCAAAATCTAAGCATGCAATGTTAAAAAGTATTTTCAACAATCCCAGACATTCAGTAGGAGAGAATTGGAGTTAGCTGAATAACAGTAGGTAATTTACTCTGGGTTTTAACAGGCATTGTGTAAGAAGAAACAGACTTGGCCGAGACTGATTTAAAATCACCTAATACATCTGTAAAACACACATTTCTCTAACCCACTCTTGGTCAAAACGAGAGAAACAAAAGCATATTCATTTTTAAGATATTGTAAAGGTCAAAAAGAAATATTTTTTCTACTTACATAATATTTGTTGCTCTACATAACATGATAAAAGCTGTGTGTAATGTCAGTGCTAAAATGTAAACATATAATTATTTGTATATTTTCATGCTTGTAAAGACTATCCTTACGGGCTATTTCTACTCAAGGAAATAATAATCTACTTTCTGCTCTGGTTTTACAGTAATTTACACTGATTTGGAGGCCACCATGACAGAATAAAAGCACGGTATATCAGAAGCCTGTGAAAACATATTCCATACCAGCCTTCGGATAGAGGATCCCAAATGCCACTGATTCATACCATATAGGGGCTCTTATTGTGCCAGCTAATGGAAATTCTGTGAGGACATTATATGTGGTAAAATAGCCCAGTTGATCACCACAGCGCAAAGTAAGAGGATGAAAGAAATTGAGACTGGCAGCCTGTGGCAGAGATACAGATACTGAGTGCTTTTGGCCCTTATTTAATTAATTCAATGAATTAAATGGATTCTCCTGCTTTCAAGCATTCCACAGAAAACAACTGAATGCATAGCTGTCAATCACAATCAATTCAGGAGGAACAATTTCGGAAGTCGGCATAAGCTAATTTTGAAAATTATATTATTTTATTTTCCCCGATATTGTATAAAAATCACTCTCGAATAATATGTGGAAATTTCCATTCATTTGTGTCACAAAACGCAATTCATTTTCATTTGATATCGGTGAAATTCTCACATTTTCCTGTAGCATTTCTGCAGCTGGAAAATGGGCATGTATTTGGTCTTTGTATTCGGAATTTCCTGATATTTCGTGACGGAGTGCCTTGCTGAATGTGAACTTTCTGTCTCATTAAACTTCCATCAACCTTTGTCACACAGAGCCTTTCTCTCGCTGTAGCTCCACTTCATCACCTCATTCAGCGAGATGAAAGCAGTATTGAAGGATAACACCTTCACCGGGCGCCCTAATTGGACGGAGCAGGAACCGCAGAGGAACCAAAACTCCAGCGCCATATCCGACGCTCCTGCTGATCTTTCATCAATTGCTTCACTGTGAGGTGCCATTAACTACCCTGGATGAATACAATACAGCGGACAACACTTTAGTCAGTGTTAGTTGCTAGGCAGTGTTAGTTGACTTGAACTGATAATAAAGGGAAGACGAGCACGCATGGACAAAATAACAGCTTAGAAGAGACAACATTTTTGGCCTTTTGGCCACAACTGAAATGTTAGCGCCATGTTAGTTAGACTACAATATTTACAATGTACTTATAAGCATTTAACATTATACCTATTGTATGGCATTAAAAGGCTTAAATATAACACACAAGCCATTTACACTAATATGTGATAATTTGTTTTTGTTATCTTTTTGGAGCTTGAAAGACAATGACGTGTGCTGTCATTTTATGGCAAGAGTTACACAACGATTCACAAACGAAAAATCTTTACACATTCTTTAAAGATAGCTTTGTACTGTATGTCCTCGAAGGGTTAAAAAGGGCTTTTAAAAACACTATAATAATGTTTCAAAAGAGACAGAAATGTGTTGCAACAGCATTTTTGAAACTCCAAATTTTTGTGGTTGTGCATTGCACCTGTTTATTCAGTGCCTGCAGTAATAGCCGATCAATACAACAAAGGTGGACACTGCAGATATGACAGAATACTCAACGGGACTGTACAAAATATTACACCAGAGGCACAAACATACAGAATTTACACACATTCTCTCACTACACGCTCTTATTATACAGTCCCATGAATTTAATGCACAGACCAAAGATCTTATCGTCTCCTCTGGTGTGTGGGCTGTCACAAAATAATGAGAATAAAAAAGATTGAGGAGATTGTGTCAACTTATTTTTTAAGGTCCTGTACAGTACAATTTATGCAAAAACCAATTTAGCAATAACTTCACCTTTCCACTATGCCAATCAGGCTTCGGCTTGTAAAAGAAATACATTTCTTTATTCAGAATAAGGTCGTGAGCTTCTTTCTAAATCTGAATGTAAAAATCCTACTTGTGCGCCCGTGTGTTTGCATGCAAAGTGAGAGTTGTCTCAGATCTGCCCCGTTCAAAAGCATGTTTCAGCATCATTAACGATTCCAATGCATTTCAGCACACTGTCGAACAGCAGCCAAAGGAGAATGAGTTAAAAGAGCTCATGCTACAACTGTATTCTTGTAATATCAGATAGACAGATGGATACGCAGACAGACAGATGGATAGATGCTTTATTAATCTCCTATAGGAAAATATCAACTTCATTTAAAATATTATAACTTTAATATCTTAATTTCATTCTATAAATCTGTGATTTTTAAGTGACACAAGATCATGTGATATTTAGAGAAAATCATATAATGTTACAAAACGGTATAAAGGGTATTCATATAAATATATATATTTATACGCACATAAAATGAAATCATTTCACAAATAAGCGTATACTGAGTCCTGATAATATGAAGTCTAAAGCTAGGTGAAAAATAAAGTTACAAGGTTCAGTTGTGAGGCGGAGAGCTGGAAAATCATGCGCCTGTTACTGAAAACCAAGGTTAGAGCAATTTTTATCGAGTGCTTCAGTCAGTGCCAGAGGCTGGATCAGCTTTCCTATAATCAGACACACCCCAGGACCACCTGTTCCACTGAAGAAGTCCTACTGCTCTGATACTGTGACTGAGAGGTCCAAAATATGCATATTCATCAGCAACAGTCAAAAAGTTGCCTAAAACATGCATATTCATCACTTGAAAACTTCATGCATATTAATAACTGTTAGTCCCACTAACCTCCCACAACTTGTTGTGCTGTCAGATTTGCCCAAATACAAAACTTGAATTTAAAAAAGTTAAAATCTTGTAAAAAAGATGTTTTATCTTGTCATTATCTTGTAAAAGCTGTAGTCATGGAACTAAACTAAAACGTCTACTTCAGTTTAGCCATGTAAATAATGCCATATTCCTTCAGCCATATTATCAGGACCAAAGCAATC
The DNA here is from genome assembly GCA_036877575.1 of Botia almorhae. NCBI lineage: Eukaryota > Metazoa > Chordata > Actinopteri > Cypriniformes > Botiidae > Botia > Botia almorhae. The sequence goes on from JAZGTJ010000349.1 coordinate 32,701, forward strand.
GTACTTGAAGAAAATTAACTAAAATATCTCTTACTATCAAGTAGTAAAAAACAGGGCCAAATTTAGAGTCCCGGCATATATATTTAACATCTCTCACTCCTTGAAACTCCAGTAGGGAACATCTAAGAGATTTTAATTTGAATACTGTCAGAGAGCCAGTGCGGCACAGCGGGGCATCTCTCTATATCCTATATTTCTTTGCTGGGGTGGACATCCCCTGGAGCCACGCTGCCCCAGAATGAGGAGCTCTCTGCTGTGATGATGGAGGAGATGACACCTGGGAGGATCGCGCTTATTCATATCTGACAGAGAAACCTCAGACCACATTCATTTACTCTCATCCGCCCCACTGGGATCGAAGAGTAGGGGTGGGGGTATTGGGAGGCATATGTTCACATGAATTCAAGGCATATCAGAACATGTTTCCTGTCTATAAGAAACTCTAGTGATTTTTTTTCTTCAATTTGGCTGTTAATATGTTGGTCAACGCCTCTTTATTGAATTAAGCATTCAGCGCTGCCGATGTTAAACATTTGCAGCATTAAAGGGTGTTTACCCACTTTCTAGACGTGTTTAAAATGCATGAAATATTAAAATGCTTACTGGAACAGTTGTTGCAGAACCGGGCTCTCTCGAAGGACAGGAAATTATGTGGAAAATCAGCCAGAGAATTTGAACTGAGCTGTGACTCTCTCTCTCTCCCTCTCTCGCCCCTAATGTTACAACTTACAATAACTTAGTTTTTCAACATATGGGTAAAAAGCTAAATAAAATATAAAACAGTATATTAGTATAAATATATAATAAAGCCAATAAAAATGTGACTACTTTAAAGAAAAAAAATAACAGCAGGAATTTAAAATTTATTTAGTGGTAGCACAGAAAGGTTTCAAAATTCAATGAAACAATACATGATCTCATCATGTGGATTTTCCCCTATTAGGCTAATATTTGAAACCATGCAGGATGGACTGGATTATAGAAGAAAACAATCAAACATTCAGTTTCTCTCCCTGGAAAATCCCCTAAATCCTTTATTTATTTGCGTGTAATCTTCATGCCAAAATCAAACCACGAACAGAATCACATGTTTTCTGTGTGGAGACGGCAATCCCAGAATGCACTGCACCGACCTCAATGACTAAAATCCAAGATGAAGAACATGGAGTGAGATCTATTGAAACAGATAACATTTACAAAAACAAAATGGAGTTCAACATGTAACCTGCTTCACATTTCACCTGTTTTGAGACATATAATAATGTATATATATATATATAATATATAATAATGGGGTAGAGCCATGAAAGGTCGCATCTGAAGTATTACGTCCTCCTGACATGTCCAGTTCTCATTATAAAATATAACTGTCACAGTAGCACAGCCACACCATTAGGGCCACATTTACTGTGCAAAGCTGTGTGAGGTTGGCAGCCAGTCTGCTCCGGGGCCATCTGGATTTAGTGACGGACCCCATGACCTATAAATGCCCATTATGGCAGGCAGGAGCAGCCACATGCAGAGTGCAATATCGATTAGTCATGTCTTAGTGTGGGGAATATGGAAAGCGTATCTGCAGCTGCTTGCTTCTGTTCACCGATGCCCAAAATGAGACTCTGTCATGGGGGTTCAGTCAACACCTGGGCCTTTCTGGGTCCCGGGGGCTGGAGGAAGTAGTTTTTATCAAAGCACAGGGCTCAGCAACTTTGACAAATAATAAGTGGGTGATGGGGTTTAGTCTCAGTGGTTAAGTTCACAGTCTGTCACGGGTTTGAGGTGTGTTAAATGATTAGAGAGGAACAGAGCTCAGCGGTCAGTTAATCTCATGTTTATCTGAAAGCTGAATCACAGCACAAGGATCCTGAGACAGCAGCCACACTGTCTCCCACTGGCTCATGAAACTCTGTCATGAACATTTTAACACCCTCCATCAGAGAGCGAGGAGATATTTCACATACATGGTATAAATGGGAAGCACTAAATGTCACATTCGGAGAACAGTTGTTGTATTCCCCAGGTTCACCATGTCAGAAAATAACAATAAAATTAATCTGAGAGAGACAGAAAGAAGTTTTTAAATTTTTTGTTGTTTATTAAATGATCGATTAAGGTATAAATAATTTCTACTAATTTATGTTTTGTCAAAACATTTAGCTTACAAATTGTATCCGTTATTTATTTGTATATTTTCTGTTTTATGATTATGTTCCTAATCTAACGGCACGCACAAAGAAATGGTCTTACTAAACACAAGAAAATCAGATTTTCTGTGATGTGGATTATAATGACAGTCCTGAACAAAGTAAATCTTATAAAAATCGTAAAAAATAAATCAGAGGAGTTTCTGTAGCCTGTCATTATCACACACCCTGTATGTGTGCCGAGTCTTTTATAAACTTTTATTGATCTCTTCAGAAACGCTTGGGGACAGACATCTCACCGTTTCTTGAGAACGCCCTGCCCGTCGTTTGATCTCGCACTCTGAATCCTGCAGCTGAAGCTGCTAATTGGGGAGCAACGATTTGATTATAAAGGCTCTGTTTGGAGAGCACGGTTCTCTCTGTTTCTCTGTACTCTGTATTAGCTGTACGGGGGCTTCAGAAGTTTACAAAAATGATGGAGGTCATTCTTACAGTGCACTTGGCGGTTGTGTTTCCTGCGTGATTGTCTCTGGATCTCTCAGTCTTTTAAAGGCACTAACACGCTGTTTGAAGGTTTTCCCAAAAGATGCCCTTAAGCTGCACCCACTTCTTCAGGTCAACAGGAGCTATAAATTCTCCCGACACGAAGACTTTAAAACGGTGAAAAAAATATGCATGTCGAAGCCTCTGCAAGGGAAGGAAATCTGCTGTGTATCTATACTGCCAACATCACCCAGCCAAACACAGGTGATTCATCAAAGTCTCATAAAGGTTTGTAACAGCGCATCATCTAAATACATAAGCATCACCATGCATTTTAGATTATGTGGGCTGTCCACCTGTATTTGACTTTAAAACAGATAAGGTGTCAGAAGCAATATAGATTCAGGAGGGGGCAGGATTTATAACTATTGCTTTGGCCCTTTGTGGATGATCTGGTTTAGAAAACATGAGAGGATGTAAAGGTTATCCGCAGTGGTAAGACCCAGTATTTTTATTCCACAGCTCTGAGTTTATCACCTATGGTGCAGATTAATGCGTTACATCATTTACTGCAAGGTTGATGTGAGACAAGTACTTGCAGACAGATACACTTACAAGCAAGCCAGAGATTTGAGACCAGCTGCTCTGAGCGGATTATATACGCCTACATTAAAAAAGACAGCACCCTGATAGCCTTAGCCTACATTTCTGTTTTTATTGCAGCATTTTTGAATGGATGCTAAATTTCCATTAGTATATATACAATTAGCAGCAATAAAAGCAGGGGTCAGAGTACAGCGTCTTTGAGGTAAACAAACTAAAAACTAAAAACAAACTAAAAAAGGACTAAACACCAGCATGTATTCGATTCTGAAGGCCACCGACTGAGTTAAGAATTAAAAGTTCCACTTGCAATTATTGGTCTCTCAAGTGTAACAGAGTGTACAGTGCACACGTTGTGAGATTGACCAGCTTTGAAACAGCTGGTTAGTGGTTTATTGCCATTGATTGGACAAAATAATCTATAATCGGATAAACCAGCAAGCAAGTCTACAATCCATAAAGAACTAAATGTTTTTAAGCCTTACAATACAAAGCACTGTGATCAACCAGCTGCTTGTTTACTACAGTATGTGACAGTAAGTTGTTGCTGTTGAGATGCAGTGGGATGGTATAACATATCAATAAAACAATATAACATAACAATAGCTGTATACAGTATAAAAACTGCATGATCTTTGGAAACTGAATGATTACGTGTTTTCATGTGCTTTGGGTGAAGGATAATTACAGGGTAAGGAAAGATGGAAACATCCACAAACAGGCTGAAGTTTTGTCTTTAGGGGCTTTTGCCACCGGCTCTGTAATCTGCCTTTGGCAAGTGCAGACAAGCTGTGATTAAACAGACGCTAACTGTGCACTTCTGAAAAGAAAAGAAAATAAATAGGGGAAAGTAATTATAAGTAAAGAACAGCTTTGGTAAACAACAGGAAAGAAACTCCTGAGGACAGAACAAACATTTTAAAGGTAGAGACTAACTGATCTTCTAACAAACAATTTAAACATGCTTTAATGACTTAAGGGAACTGCACTTCTATGAATATGCAAAATTATATGCAAATTTTCAAAATAAAAAAACATTATGGCATTACCATAAAATGTAACACAGCCCTTACAGTGAAATCTGACTGCGAACTGTTTGGTACATGTAACTACACAGGTGTTGATCCCCACTGATTGACTTGGGGGTTCACATCTCAACTGTGAACTATTTGTTGAATAGTTTAATTTTAAGTACACCGATACAAACTTCAGCTAACCTCTGGTGATATGGATCCAGCAGTCTGGTAGCTGTAATTAGTTTTTAGTTTCAGGTTGAGCAAACCGTTTTCTTTCATTATTCTGTTCTGATCTCCTACAAACCTTTCACATTGTGTTGTGCCATTTATTATGGATGGCTTGACTGAATACTAGAAATTCTTTTCAGTGGGGTTCAGTAAAAAACAGGGGCATCAGATTTGATTAAAATTACGCTTTCATGCTACAGCATTTTATACACTTGCATGGTTACTGAATGAAACCGATGTATACCTGCAGAAATACAGAGGTTGGTGAAGGAGAGCAGAGGCAGAAGATTATACCTGTGCTTGGTGGCTTTCTGCTTTTATTTGCCTTTAATACATTTTGCCTACAGCAGAATCCATTCCTTAGCAAACTGCAGGAGTGTGACATTCACTCTCTTAAAGTGACAGAACCTCAAAATCAGCAAGTGAAAATGTTTAGTTCAGTGCAGCCAGTAATCTCATTTCAACGCTAATAATAAGATTATCCTCTGATGATTATTTAAGATGAATGGTAATTTATGCCTTGGACAACCCGTTTGTTTTTATGTAGTAACTCATTCAGACATATTCAGATTAATTTGTTGTGGATGTGCAGGTGGGCTTTAGTTAGTATTTTATCTCACATTAGATGCCCAAATATTATTTGTAGGTAAAGCCACTTTGGATAATATGTGCTTTACTGATGCAGTATGTGCAAAACTAGTCATCCTAAAGGTTTTGATAGATCGGTAAAAAAATATGGTGCACGTTTGTCACTTTAAATTTAAACATGCAAACTAAATATGCAAAAAAAGCTTGTAAGACTGTATTGAAAATCATGTCTTGTGTAGCACTGAGTAAACTGTGTGTTGGAAATAATCAGCCATATTTTTATTCAGCCAATATTTTGACTCCACAACCACTGAAATATTTATATAAGAATTAGTGATGGACAAAAGCCCATTAATTTTTAATCAAACAGCCTTTCAAACACACACTTTGACAACGACAGTTGATTAGACAAGGATTAATCAGACTAAACAGCCATTAAAAATAAATGCAACAGAAAATCAGAGATAATCATTAATAAAAAATCACCAATAAAGAGAAAGTATAAAAGATGACAACTGAGGTCTTCTAGCTTTATTCTCATATTTTCAACATTTATTTGCTATATAAATATTTTAATGCATCCAAATGTATTTTTCAAGCGTAAGTGAAGTTGGACGCTTTGTCGCGGAGGTTTGTGAGCACTATGGTCAGGCCAAACTAATGTAAGCTTGTAACAGTACACAGTGTGTTAGACTAATCTAGCCATGAACTCATGAAGACACTGAATTCATAATTAACAAAAGCACTCAGCTGCATGTAGTACATACTTTAGACATCAAGTGCACTGATCTGTCTCGAATTGCAGGTTACTTATCCACGAGACAAAAGCACCTGGCAACCCGCCCTCTTGTCACAGAAGAAATATACACACATGGATCGAAACAAACAGCCAGCGCATGGAGTTTAATTACAAAACACTGCCTGGTACTGGGACCATTGAGGCAGATTCAGGATGAATTTACTGGGTGGAGTGGTGCAATCTGAGAATAGAAGACGACAATGGAGAAATGGCAGTATAATAATTAAAGCTCAATTCTATATCATCATTTTGTACCAGGCAGTTGCTCTTCTAGTTATTTGTCAATGACCTAATAACTGTTTGTGTTGCTGGTTGTTTTTGAACAGAGGTGTATCATCACCCATCTGGAGTCAGGTAAAAAAAATACAGCAGACACATTTTTGTTTAGACTGCTTTTGGCTGGTTTTCGTCACTGGATATTATGAATGGATGCAGACAAGAGAAGACAAATTTATGTTCTGCTGATTCAAGATAACATTCTGACAAACTTCCTGCTTAGATATGCTACAAGCTTTACAAGCTTTTTCTCTCTCCCTACACATACAGTGGGTACGGAAAATATTCAGACCCCTAAATTTTTCACTCTTTGTTATATTGCAGCCATTTGCTAAAATAATTTAAGTTAAGTTTTAATCATTTAAGCATTTTTTCCTCATTAATGTACACACAGCACCCCATATTGACAGAAAAACACAGAATTGTTGACATTTTTGCAGATTTATTAAAAAAGAAAAACTGAAATATGACACGGTCCTAAGTATTCAGACCCTTTGCTGTGACACTCATATATTTGTGCTGTCCATTTCTTCTGATCATCCTTGAGATGGTTCTACACCTTCATTTGAGTCCAGCTGTGTTTGATTATACTGATTGGACCTGATTAGGAAAGCCACACACCTGTCTATATAAGACCTTACAGCTCACAGTGCATGTCAGAGCAAATGAAAATCATGAGTGTGATTGTGTGTGCGCTATATGTATGTATATGTCCTATGTTCCAGAATATTGTTCTGACACGCTACAAATTCGATCATTTGAGTTTGTATTGAATATTTGTTGAAGCTTAGGCTGAAGTTGTCCAAGGTTAAGGCACTTTGGATAAACATTTCTGCTAAAAGCACTTGTATTATAGGCAGGATTATTCTATGTTCTTAGAAGCCTGTCAAACATGAAAACAGCTCAAGAATAAGTGTTACAGTGTCTATTATATAGCATCTTCAGTCTACAGTTAGGCCTTCATTTAATAGTTTTTGACAACCACACAATGCTCAACAGAAACTATTTCTCTTATGCCTACATCTCTACCTCTGACCCCAGAGTGCCGTTTTTACATCACAAGACAGTAAGACCTTCTTGAATGGGCAGTGAACACGGCTGCAAGTGTTCTCTGACCCCTGCGCAGCATACATGATGGGTTTAAGTGCTCTCTTCTGTGATTGCATGATGATGAAGATCAGGGGTTCAAGTGTGAGCACTTCTGAGTGGTTGAAACTCTTGTTTTCCTGCTCTCTGAGTTCACCACGGTTTACTCAAGCAAGCCCACGAACATCAGATTTTTGTACATTCATTCCCCGCGGGGACAAGATTATTTTCAGTCCGCATTCTGCAGAAGACTAATTTACTTCACATTTTAAAAACCCAGAGGAAGTCAATAAATTTATCCTTCTGGGTACGTTTTACACTAGCCTGAAACTCTGGAGGGGTATCCTACCTCTACTGTTGAACTCTGTTGAAGATTAGGGCCATAAAGTTTGTGTGGATTTAATTTCTGCATCACTGGGTACAGCTCCTCCCCCTGCAGTACCCACACACTCCCCATCAAATAAATAAATGTGCCCTCATTTTGTACACTCAAAACAATTATAGATACATTTCAGTTTGTTTAGCTCTAGTGACTTTGAAAATGCCATAGCTTTAGGTTATGCTCTATGAACAGAGCTATAGGAACACATAACCTAGAGGAACATTTTTATATCTCAAAGGTGGCTGGTCCATAGTGTTGTTTCTTTAAAGCATGGGTGCTCAACCCTGCTTTTGGAAATCTGCCTTTCTGCAGCATGTAACGCCAACCCTACACACCTGAACCAGCTAATCCTAAAAGTTCTCTTCAAATTACAGCCAGGTGTCCAAAGCATGACTGAGCACCCTTGCTTGAAAGTATCTATTTTGTCTCTGAGGATTCTCCTGAAATTGCTTAAGAAAACCAAGAAGAAAGGAGGAGCCCAGGGGAGTGAAGATATACATGATTGTATAGCTCACTGTCTAAGAACCTCAACAAGTAGGACAATCAGCCTTCACTTTTTAAATTATTTAAGCAATGGAGATTTTCAAACCCATAGAACAGGACAGCCTGTTTTTTAGGTCAGAATGCTGTTATCTCCCTCATCAGTATTTATCAGTAAAATTGTACTAGGGCACATCAAGGTTTTAATGAGGCTTGTGCGGAAATCCAAGCCTGCATAGAAAAGACTGTCCCTGCCTTTGTTTTGGTCTGAAATAATCTAAAGAACAGCAGGAGAGCAAACATGTTCTGGAGGTCTGGATAATCACAGACAACAATTATGTAATTAATGATTTCTTTCAGACCTCATTTTCCAATCTCTTTTATCTTGCTTTATCGCTCCTTCTCCCGTTCTCTCTCTCCCATGCACCAATTTACCCAGTTAGGAAAGCATTACATACAGCAAAATAAAGGTGCCCATCTGCTGCCCTGTCCTCAAGATTGCAGTTCGAAAACATGATTGGTAGGACAGAAGGCCTGGTCAAAAGGTTAACACTTAGGTTGGCAAGACACCAGATAAGTCATAGATTCAATTCCTCTTTGTGCTACAATAGCAATCAGTGCCCTGGTTAGAGTTCTCACAATAGAGCCTCCCTACTTAATTACAACCTTTTTGTTTCTTGTGTTGGCTATCTCTTTATATATCTATCACCCTAACAACCATCAAAACACCTCTGCAACTGCCTAGCATCACTCCTGCCCAGAAAACACAAGCAGCTTGCCATCCGTCTATTCATCTATTCATCTTCAAGGTATTTTTTAACACTCTTAGCTGCAATTGCACAACAAAACCTTAAGGAACACCATTTTATTTCAGTGTACGTCTGTATAATGTTGTGAAAACAAACTTAATATTACCTTTCTTCCGTCGGTGCTGATATTCAGCCCTTATCTGTATATTTTTATATGTACTTGCGAGGCAGTTTATAAACTCTCCAGACAGACTCTCAGGATATTAGACAATTCGTTAAAGATGTGTGTATTTGTAGTATAAAAGACAGAAGGCAGGTGGCATAAAATCAGGCATAAAAATGATGCATTCAGATCTGCAGGGAAATACTGCAGTGTGTAAAATGTTATTAGGAAAAACTGCAGAAAGCAAGGTGAGCAAATGTCTTTCACACGGAGGTACTCTACCACTCATAAAAAAACACTTCAACAGTGTGAATTTTGCTTCTTTGCTTTATTAATGTCTTACACCTTCCACTTGAACAGCATACTCAGGGCATCACAACACATAAATAGCCAAATAAAAGACGTTTAAACACAATAAAACGACAGCAAATTAAACTGCATCTGTTTTGATCAAAGAGCAACAACCTCTCTTATTGGAGGCTGAAATAGGTCATTTAAAGTGCTTGAATTTATTCCTCTGTTAGTAAACATATTTTGTCCACAGGAACAGGTTGGCAACTGTTGTTTTCTAGATGATGTAATAGAGTCAAGTGGTGTTCCTACAATACCACACACACACACACACACACACACGCACACACTTGGTAAAATGGCATGACAAACTTTATGAAAATAAAACATTTTTTTATTTTTTTAAACATTTTAAAACGATTGTTTTATGAGTGGTTATGAATCCACAGGAAGGCATATACATATGGGTGGCAAGTCAAGTGTATTTAACACAACAGTATGAGGTCTTCATATGAGTGTATTCATTTCTGCCATTTGCGAATCTAATGCAGAATGCTTGCGTTTTAATGGTGTCTTTTTATGCAGGTAATTGTTCTTTAATGCGACGTAACAGTGCAGAGACTCAGCAGTAATGCCTTAAGTTTAGTTTGAACCAGACTGTAAGTGCCTTATAATAAGAACAGATGTATTAAGCCTCGCATTTATGAACGCAAGGGTGCATAGTTCCATGATAATCTTGGCTGGCATGTCTCAGAAATGTTTAGCTCAATATTTAATTATAAGACGTTTGTTAAACTTATTTGTATTTGCGTCTCATTAACAGGAAAAAGGAGAAAATTGGACTAGCTGTAAGCAGACACTTCATTGACACAAGCCATTCACCTCTGACCACAGCAGACTAAATCAATCTACTTCTGCAACTTTCCATTAGCGAGACTACACCACATTACGCAGGACCTTCTCCTCCTTAACACGTACCCAGACACACAGATATAGAAAATGAGAGAAATACAAACAAACTGTCTCCAGAGCATTACAAAACAAGCCCTCCATTGATTTCCTGCTTAGTATATCCACAGCTGTGTGAGAAGGAAACACAAACAGACATACACACACACACAAATATCCTTGTTTCATTGATTTTCTTAAGGTGGATTAGACATGGCTACCCATCTCTGCTTTGGGTGTGTCTTGAAGTATGTGGCCCACGTGAGGTGTGTTTTAGTACCCAAGGCCCCTTGCATTGTGGGAAAATGGCAGCAAATCAATTTTGCTATAGATTAAACATCTATGGTGAGGTGTTATTTTTTATGTTGAGGGTAAACTGTCTGTTACACTATATATATCAGAGTTATGGTATTGACACATCTATAGACAATAGGACTGAGGTACAGTTACTGTACGCAAACACACAGGGGTGGGTTCAAGTATATAAAATCATAGTGCAGATATGTACGAATGTATGTGTTTTTCCATGCAGTGGATCTCGCTGTTTATTTCTGCATTACAGTGCAGTTACAGTGTGTGTGTGTTTCCAGAACAAGCTGTTATATTACGTATACGCTTGAGGCATGCCGCAAGCACAAAACCTTCAACAAATGACCATCCGGTGCATGAAAATAAACCTTCTGATTTATTTCCTAAATCTGACACAATCCTAAGAAAGGAAATTCTTTTTCTAACGAAACCAAGACCAAAACCAAGATCAAGTGAATCTAATGAGTACAGAACACATTTGAATCTGCATTTGGTCTTTCCTTCCAAAAATTAACCTGCATGTGCTCTAACATTTTGGCACAGTTCAAACTGTCCAATTAGTCTTAAAATTACTTTGCAACCCTCAGTATTCACCTGACATTGCACCATCAACAAAAAGTCATCTCTGCTTGCAAAGCCAAACATGTTATTTTCCAAATAACTAAATCCAATCGAGTCTGTACATTTGTTTCTTTGCGTGAGTATTTCCAAGCCTGCAGCAACGGGAGCAGCTTAATAAAGGCATTTTAACTGAAAAAGAACTTTGTTAATGTAGGACGCAGGAATCTAATTAACATGAAAACCTGCTGATCATGACTGAAGCCACAGGGAAAATACAGGAAGGCCTGACAAAAATGGGCACCCTTCTGCCAAAATAGTCTATAGGTCAAATAGATGCAAGACTTTGGAACAAGAACAATGCACAAGAAAACACAAAGAATTCTATGGCTTTGATGAACTTGTGAGTCAAATTTAGAAAATGAACCCAAACAGGACATACATGAGACATACATGAGACAAAACTCACTGACAGGTTTTCTGTGGGAGCTAAAAAACAGCCTGTGAATTAAGTCGCATGATTTACGTAATGTTTATATCCTTCAGAAAAGCTCCGGGATGTATCATAAACACCATTATGTGTTTTCTTAGTGAAGCTGTGGGAGACTGGTGATGTAAATGTCACATACACCCACTAAATGTGAGCGCCAATTCTCCACAGGTGTCTGCAGGGCACGTCACATGGGGAAATATCAAGACACTGAGGGACTCAAATGAGCCCCACAGGCAGTTTACAGCACTTCACTCAAGTCTATTTCAATTTTTTGAACATAAAATAACATTACTACCGTTTTACATTTCCAATATTCTCTTTTTCATCTTTTTGTCATACTTTCCATAAATTAATGGCTTTGTAATTGTGAGTGGCAAAAGTTACTCAGTGGTTACGTAATAAAGGTGATCAACTTTTAGCTTTTGCACGGCAGAAGCGCTAATTGTGACGTACGGTTGTTTTGTTGCATAGTTAGACAAAATAGCTTAGATGCTTTGTTTAGCTTAACAGTTTAATTTAACTTTGTCCTATGAGCCTAGCTGCTAAGAAACACTATCTAGTGCAAGCTGCATGTGTGCGTGCATGCTGCATGAGTGCGGGCATGCATTTAGGGAGGTAGCCTGATCTGTGTCTTTGTATGCAGCTTGTGCTCAGTGGATCTTTGGCTTTGCAAGTCTTGAAGAAACACCAAGCGGAACTGAAGTCTTGTGCCGTAGCAAGAGTCCTCGATCAGACACTCCTTGGGGACAGTCTCCTAACCACTTGTGGCCAATGGATATCCCTGAAGTGACACATGTTAAACCTCTGGTTGGAGGAGGAAGCTGCTTAGCATTGTAGTTCTTCGTGGGTCCAGGCTTTGGGTTTGCCTCACTTACGCCCCCTAGAGGCAAAGCAGGGAGAGTTACCCGTCTGTATAGATGAGGACGCTGCAGGACACGAGGGTTGAATAAAGACTTTGAGTGAGATGTTTGCAGGAGTTTGTTTTGATGGTTATACAGGATTGGCCTCACGATCTGTTCTCTGTTTGGCTGTGAGTCACTCTCACGGCTGTCTTGGATGCAAAGGTGGGTGCTAAGCAACTGGCTCGGCTCCCCTGGGTCAGGCAAAGATCTTGACTCCTTGTGAGGGACTCCAGTGGAGCTTGGAGCAGGAGAAAGAACCACACTGGTGCAGCGGCCAGGAGAACAGGAAGCAGGAGACACCTCCCCTGCAAAGCAGGCATCACTGTGGTCCCCGGTGGGGACTGTTCTTGCTAGTCTTCCCTGGGTGAGGGTGTCGTTGGGGATGTGGCTGATGGGCTGAAGTACTGGAGGCTGTGGAAGACACAAGTCAGTTCATTACAATAAGCAATAAAGTGGTATACACCCAACAGTGAAGAATAGATATTATAGCACTGCGACCAGACCAATCATTCTGAAAATGTATCAGCCATTTATACACTTTAGTTAAAGAATGTGGTGTCACTCTCCTTGAACACTGAATTATGTGTGAACATAACCGTATTTAAAACAGGACTGACGATCATGTTCTGCTGCTGTATGATAGAAGACAAGCTGTGATGACATCAGTGAGGTCAGTTCTACTGAACCGAGCATAACAAGGATGTTTTCGGGGTGAATGAGCATGCATGCTAGTTTGTTTTAGTAAATACAACACTCTCGGCACTGAATACAACAGTGCACTGTAACACACAGGATAAAAGTGTTTTTTGTCTCTCTCTCCGTTTGTCCATCTCAAGGATGGTTTCTGTTAAAAATAAGTGCATAGACCTGTACTGAAACCACAGCACCTCCTAGTGGCCAACTGGAGCTTTAACAAGCATCCAACATTTAGGTCTGGATCGCTGTAATGCGTATACTGCCCCCAGGAAGAAAACAACAGGGCTGAGAGAATTGAGAGAATGACCAACAGTAAAGCCTTATATTTCAAAGCACAACTGGAGAAGCAATAACACTAACATAAAACTGACTATGAATGTAATACGGGCATACAAAAATGTATTGTAAAATGTAATGTGATGTGTGTGTGTATGCAGGTGTGTCAGTTGTGATTGGAAGGCAAACTGTCGTTGACATCAAAAGCGTGAGAATGCAGACAGTCACTTCCTCTGCATGACATCATGAAGTCTCTAGGGCGGTGAGACGTGAACGGACACCCACAGGTAACACATTCATCTCTTTTTTTCTCTCTCTTAGTGGGAACAGACAGGTCGCTGAGATTGTTAACTTTAAAACCCTGTGAGGGCCTTTGAGAAGGGTAGCTGGGAGGAGCGCCACCTATGTGATAAACAGAGAACTGCCCCTGTTCATTCAACTAATAAATAACCTCAATGGTCCATACCTGATAAAGGAAAACTCAATGTAGTAATACAACGTAGTAGCTGTGGTACACAGCTTAAACTCTATTAGTATGAAACCACAGCGCATACCTGCTGTTACATGCAGTATGTGTACGCGTAGTGTGACAGATCACAAATGATCACACAAACATGCAAAATCATTACAAACAAAAAAACAACAGGAGAAAGCAAAAATATGTTAAACAGACTTGAACAAAACAAGTCATTTAATGTAGGTAGCTTGTCTGCTGTTGTGGACTGAGTCTAAATAGCACAACAAGTGGCATTCCAGAGCCAGTGGTTGCAAATCTGTTAAAAGGATTTCTCTACAACCACCTGAACGAGAGGGTAAATAACATCTTCCCAGTTAAACGAGATTGAAAGTCAGTTTGAGTCAAATATGCCTTTATTCAGCAGTCTAGCTTTAGCTAGAGAAACACCCGGGGCTACGAGTCGGGAGAATTAACTCCCTCAGAAACGTTTCACAAGATAGCCTTCGTAACACTTGTGCTGAATATTACAACTGAAAGCGTTGTAATAAAGTCGGGCTCTAATTCCGTCATTCGTCTTACTGTAGGGTTTATATGTGTGATAAATGTGATAAAACGTAGCCATTTTGATAATAGAAGGCTTTTTAATATCCTGGGTTTGTGGAAGAAGAGGTTATAATACCAATTCCTGAGGAGTTATCGGATCATTTTATTTTAATTGTCCTCTAAAACTATTCAGTGTCTCCCTGAGCAGTCAGAGGACCAATGATGGAAGCACCACGGCTAATTTTCTGCTTTCCTGCAAGTGTGTGAGTGTGTGTGATGTTTAAGCCCCAGTCCACCTGTGCAGACAGATAAATGTTTGCATAAAGTCTGTGTGAGTGAGCGGGGAGTTGTTGTGGTTCTTTGAGAAAGCACCAGTAAACACCGGAGCTTCATCAGAGCAAAGACAGATCTAGCATGGCCACAGAGGATGAAAGTGCTAGATACATTAACACTTAAAACAGGTGGTTTGAATCATGCCAGCTGTGTGTACTTTGGCTTTTGTGTGCATGTGTGAGAGAACTGCTTGCATGCTTTAAAACTATCAGACTCGCTCTAACATGCACAGAGGAGGCACAACAAGCATGCACGGGTTGATCATGTCACATCAAATGACCATGCAAAGGTTGAGGTTCTTAGTAGCTGTTACTGTACCACACTGTGTCATGGAAGTAATGTACAAGATGCTCCACCCCTGTCCAGGGGCATTATGGGAAAGGCAGAGGGAGAGAAACAACACAGAGCACAAGGTCATCCAATCAGGAATCAGAAAGAGAAAAGAGGGAACGCACTGAAAGAAGAGGACAGATAGAAAGAATAAATATAAAAGAAAACAAAGACAAAGAGATGGGAAATAATCAGGAGTCGGGCCCGTTTACTAGACTGATTACAACATAAAAACACAAAGTCACAAATATCCTCCATTAAATAATCCCATGACAGAACTATACTCAAAAAAATGTGTTCAAATAGAATATCAGATTCAATATCAGTGACACTGCAAACTACTGCATTTTGCTCAGTTATACAACTAACCTGTACTAAACTAAACGTGTTAACTGAGTATTATTCCGTTAAATTTAATAATCCTGTAATAAATACTATAATGTTAGTGTGATGTTAATCAGGTCCATCTAACACATCTGCCATAATTCCATACAGCTGATTAATCCTATTCACTTCTATACGAAAGACAGAAATAGCATTTTAAACACACTTACATAGCATACTTGCACCCCCACATAGCCACTGTGATTCTCTCTACAAAACATACATTTGCCAAAGCAACAACCAATGAATTTAAGAGCAAAATAAATTAGGAATTCTTGTCCCAGCTTGTCCCCACACACAATCTATTACAGCTGCATGTGGTCGAGCTGTTTCAGACATATGTTGGGTCTTCAATTGACCGCACTGGTGCACAAAGATGTTTACCCAAAACCCCTGAACAAAAAAACACCCGAAGGGAGGCTGCACAGCACGGCCCATCTTCACACACACACACACACACACACACACAGAGAATTGGATGATGTGTCCAGCCAGTGCCCCTTCTAGACCCGGCAGACACACTTCACAGCTTTACAGCAGGGAACTGCTGACACTGTCTGACACACTAAACCTCCATCTACAGAATCTCTCTCTCACATTAAATCTCTTTGACACTCTCTCATTAGACCGAACTGATATTCTACTTATACAGTCTGACATTCCTTGATGTAACTGAGCATTCTGTATGTGTGTGTGTGTGTGTATATATATATACAGAGAGAGAGAGAGAGAGAGAGAGAGAGGTGGTAAAGAAGCCAAACTGCCAAAGAAACAAGTTCAGAGGTCAGAGGTTAATGACTCACTTTGTCGGCGTTGAGGCATGCTGGCACGAGGTGTAGCCTGGTACTGGCACTGCCAGGGAGAGAGGAGAGAAGTAGATACAGCCTGCAACACACACACAAAAAAAACTTGACACGCACACACACATACAAGATACGACATGTAGCCCACATACACTCACAGCTGTAGAGCGAGAGGAACTCCAGCGAACCAAGACAACCAAGACTCACTCACATGCACACACACATTTGTTCTCTAAGACAGAAAACATCAATGTCTGAATATTAAACTGAAGTACCATATTGTACTATCCCGGTACAATGTTCTTATCCAATCAATGTTCTATTACGCCTGTTTAACACATAATGCTTGATGGGGGAATATTCATTTCATGCTGTCATTGTGAATGGTGTAACCCGTTAACATGGGTGCTAAAATGAAAATGATCCGCTTACGCTCCGCCCATTCAGTACAGTATGTGTGAAGCGGTTAGGGCACAGAATATGAATTAACCAATCATCAATCAGTCTGCCTTCTGATGTTAGTTATTGGTTTAACATTAGGAATAAAATGAACTATTATTGGATGAGAAGAATGTTGCTCGAAAGACCACCAAGGTGTCAGTTTGAGTACAGATGTGGTCTGGTTCTGAAGAGGATTGGAGGAGGTTTACACAGGAACTGAATGGAATAGATGCAGTGGTCTCGGAGCGTTCTTGCAGGAGAACACAACACAAACAACTACCGCAAATGCACAACACAAAAATAAACAAAAACATGGTATCAATGCTATCAATCTGCATGCAACAATCCTAACTAATGTATTGCATCCAAGTAATTTTCTGTAGCATGTAAACCACTCATGCACAGGTATACATGCACTGGGGAAATTTCTACGATAAGTCATTCAGAGTTATCAAACTGGCATTCTAAGTAGGTGTAACGCTCCTGACCATACAAAACTTCTTGTTAAATAATTAGACTCCATTTTGGGGCACCATTTTGGGGAGAGTAAGTGTGATATTGTATAATGTTTTTGGGGTGGGCTGAGGTTGAGAAGGGAATCAAAAATCATAAATTTGAGTAAAGTCTCTCCAGTCCTTCCAGTACGGACAGAAAACCAGACTTGTTAACTTCACTGTCAGAGAAGACATATGAAATTTTTATACAGATCTTCAAATAAAAGGAGCGGCTAGCCTCAGTTGTAGCTTCAGACCAGCCTCACTTCAATGAGTATCTGATTCATATTGGACAGAAAATGGCCAGAGATGGCTGAAATTTGCCAGTTACAGTGATTTTCTGAGCATCAAGAACAGATTTTTACCAGTCTGTCTGAAAATCAGGCAAAATAGTTTGTGACATTGAATCTTTGAAAGAAGCTTCGCAGCAAGCAAGCTGAGTATTTCATTTTCTTTGTACGCTGTGCTTTGTCTGTGAAAATCTGTGATTATTTTTGTTGGACAGAGAGAACAGTTTGTGAAAACTGCTGCAGCATTATTTGAATGAAATCAATTATGCCAGAATAAACAGTAAGGATCGACCCACATCTAACCAGACTGGCTGGCTTCTTTCTGTTTACGACAGTTCTTCACATTATTAGGCATTAGGGAAAGAATTAGTCGTGCTTGGATGAGAAGAACGCCAACCAAACAGAACTGGAAAATACTGATGGTTTCCCAAATGATGGTTCCCACTATCAACCTACAAATGATCATAAATGAAACACACCGTTAGCAGGCTACAAATTCTTTTGATGTTTTGCTGCTTTGATGGCAATACTAATAACTGATCACCGATAACAGTTATTTTAGGAACATATACAAAGCTTTAGTGAAGATTTTGTGTCTTCTGGTTTTATGACAACTTTTTTGCTGATCATCAGCCTCGCTTCCTACAACCATCTTATTCTCCCTCATTTCCACTCTCAAATTCTTCTCGTCCATTTTATGTAGTCCCCTCATCTCACCCTCGCTTTAATCTTTCCTGACTCTGGTCTTTGCCATGTGCTGTTAGCTTTAGTGATTGCGTGCCGGTCTCCAATAAGAACACGTTCCCCTGTGAACACCCCAGGCTGGGGCTTTGAAAGCTAAGCCACCTAGGTGGGTGCTGCGCTGCCTCACTTAAATAGGAGATGACAATCATTCTGTAGCCTGTAGTAGATGCTCGCTTTCCCATAGCAGCTGCAAATTGGCCAAATCGGCACCTCGGCAAACGAGACTCCACTCTGGGCTTCCCGCGAGACTGCCCGGCTATTTCACCATGAAAAACAAACGCGAGGGAGGAATGAACAGAAGGAATGTGTTGTCTGATTCGTCAGCCCTGACAACACATTTGCTTCTTGCTTTTGTAAACAGCTAACCACCTATAAAACCTTACAGGGGTTTGGGTGGGAACAGGAAATGAGAGCGGCAGCACACACACAGATACGCACGTCTCACTACGCTGACATTTTGGGAGAATTTTAGGTGTCCCAAATGATGCAATCAAGTTGATGTGCATGCTGCTAGCAAAACAGAGAGAGAACTCACATGGTGGTGATGATGGGGCGGCCGCCACGACGTCTGAGTGGATTTGTCATGATGTTTTCTTCTCTCACTTTTGACCCCACACGTCTGCTGACGACACTGACATTTCACCAGCTGAGAAATAATAAGAGACAAAATTACAAAAAGAACGACTAGTTTTACATTTTATGAAGAAAATGTGAGTGGTGTTCGCCCATAAAAAATTTGTCACTATTACAATATGTGGTGGGTTGTTGTCTATGCACTGTTATGTGGTTGCTAATTTGAGCGCTTTTTAGCACGTTTTTATGTGGTTGCTAGAGGGTTGTGCGTGGATTTTAGTGTGTTGCTATGTGGTTGCTAAGTTGGTTGCTCTGTGACCAGAAAAGTACACCCTCGAGTCTCTTTAATATTCAAGGTCTCAGATACTGTAAATCCCGCATTCCAAGTAAGTCTAAGGGATTCTTTCAGCATGTTTTATCCACTAAATGAAAAGACCAATTGCTTAGAAAGAAATGGCAAACATCTTCTCAAGCCACAAGTACTGGAGTGTATTTCATGCCCATAGCACGATGAGTTTGTTGAAATGCCTAACCGCAATTATTAGTAAAAGCAATACTCAAGCTTGCTAATAACTATCACTAATAACTTAATCCTGTTCTAATGTAAAATAGGCTCATTTGCTTTTCATGTTTGCAAAAAGTTAGTTCATTAGCACTAATGATATAATTGCATACTGGAGGTGACATTAATTGGGATTAAAGGTCGAAGTGCCTGCGTTGATGCATTTAGCATGTTTTTTTAGACCGCTAATGAACAGTACAAGATGTAGGTCTGTTTTGAGAGCAGCTTATCCTGATTACGTCTTTCCTCCCTGTCATTCCGACAGACATGGAGTTTGCATGGCTGTAGTATCTTCTAGCAGACTCTGATTAACCACTTATGTATTTTTAATCGATACAAAATGGTCCAAACGAGCATGGGTACGAATGCGCCTGGAATTCTGATGGCTCACTGATTCTTGTTGAAGTTGTTGGCGCGTGAGCCGGTTGATTATTTGATCTTTATTTTTCAGCTCTTCCCTGAGATACGCGACCTCCTTCATCAACTCCTCCATCTGACAACACACACAATCACCAATAATATTAGACGCACACAGAGATGCAGATCATTTAAATTACACACACAAATAATACAGACGGGTGTTTGAGTGGATGACAATCAAATGCACTTCTTGGTCAACATGGCAACTGATATAGTCATGTATGTTTTAAGTGAATGTGAACAGAGGGGACCTAGACAAAATAGGTCTGTAAGGTTATTGGATTTAAGCATTAGACTTCCCAGTGTAAATTCAACAGACCTGCCACTGTATATTATGTTGTTAATACTAATCACAACAATATTGACCAAAAATTTGAAAATCTCCTGCTGATCTCAAATTGTTTGTCTTTATTAGTGACAATTTACTTAAATAATTACTTGGAAACACCCGCAATGTTTATTTAATTGAGAAAGGTTACATGCCATTGTTTTCATTAAATTTGTTAAAACCCTAAATAAAAGAATGTGCTTATTGGCTGCTGTGAAATCTTGCTGTAGTGCAGAATTTGCTATCGTGTTTGGCAACATTTCACCAGTGTAGACATTGCGACAACCCAATATGAAGCTCTACTGTGTAAACATAAATAATACGTGTGTGTGCATGTGTATTTGTGTGTGGAATAGAAAAGAGGTTGTTTGTGTGATTTTACAGACCTGCTGGGCTTTGCTGTCATCTTCACCAGTCTCCAAACTCTCTAGTGTAATCTCATCATCATCCATCTAAATAAACACACACGCAAAGTATTCAAGAGTGTCTCGTCTGTTTACAACTCATTTTATCTTCCTGCTTGTCTGTTTTTCTCTATCACATTTACAGACACCATCAAAGCTGCTGAGGGGCTAACAGCTGTGTGCGTGTATGTATCCCCAGCTGCCGAGGTAGAGGTGTACCTGCAGCAGACTCTTGAGTTTGAGCAGCTGTGATTTGACAGAGTCGCAGTCTTCTGTCATGTGTTTGAGAATGAGCTCGTCTAGCGCCACCACGTGGCTGTCGAGTGGAACTGCGGGATGGAGAGGCCGATGGAAGCCTGTACGGAGCCCGTCGTAATGCAACCCAGCCAGCCTATTAGAAAAACAGTAAAAGCGTTCAACGTTCAAACTACATTAAAGTACGCGTTCTTATTTAAAGTAACATCACATTCAGACACACAAGTTATAAAGAATGGCATGAGTTTTAATTCAGTCATACTGTTTATCGAAACAATGTTGCAAAACCGGCTCGCTAGGAACTGAATATCTGACAAGTCAAGGACAGTTATTTTCAGAAACTTAGCCAACCCTCCTACGGGGTAATAAGAAAGTGAAACAGACAGTATAATACCTATTTGTACAATATTTTTCAGGATTCTAGCATATGAAATGCATGTCTGAAGTTTATTTTTAACAAGGTCCCTGAATGCATCAGACTGACCTTAAAATTTTGTGCAACACATTTGGAATTCAGCACAAATTGTTTTGTGAACCTGTCACAAATCTAATGCCGGCTTTACAAAGGGGCTTTCATTGTGGAACGGTGTATCACAAACTCTACCAGACCTGACAGAAAACCTGCAGAAAGTGTGAGAGCGTTTTTTACTGACGGTTTAATTTCAATAGGTCAAAGAGAGTTTTTTTTTTTAAAAGATGACAAAAATACAAATCTCACTTATGACCAGTTCAGAGCAAAAACATTGACCTGAGTGTAAAGACATTATTTAGGACATTTCATTATTATTTTTATTATGTAGTAACTCTTGTTTAAAACCAGTAAAGCCACTTGAGATAATGCTGCCTTGTGAATTATTAGCACAACCTCTTGTACCTTACTTGCTTACAGGTGTGCAGTCACCATGTTGAGTATGTCTGTTTTTCTCACCTGTTGTCATTGTGAGCATGATCCGTCCCACTCCACCTCTGCTGTCTCCTCCTCCATTGAGCCGGTCGCCCACCCCTCTCAGAGCGCTCAAAGTGGGCCATTTCATCTGCACGCATGGAGGGGTCAACACTAGTCAATGACTGACAAACTCCATCAACAAAAACCCACAATGCAATTCACTTTTAAACCCATTATTTACATACTTCACACTTCTTGAAAAGAAAGTGAACTTTCCAGGTGTCTGGCAGCGTCCTTCCAAATCCACAGTTCTTTTTATTTGTGTCTTGGAGTTTAGATACAAAGCACTTACATTGCCTGGGGCAAGATATCAGGGCACTCTCAAATCCACACACTCAGAGGCATATAAAATGCTCTTGCACACACAAACACGCTCCGTCTTTCGATATTCTCTGTATATTTATTTCTAAATCTCTGTCTCTGTCTCACATACCACAGAGTAAGACAGCAAATCAGAACAGACAGAAATCTAAACTAGTCCAAAACAAACCTGCTACATTCCACATGTCCTTGTTTATCGTTCTCTGCCAGAGCCTCAAAACAGTCTGAAACTCGCTCACGAATACAAATAACTTCAGAAATAAGCACAGAGAAGGTCTGTTCTGAGTGACACGTCCACAGGAAAAACAATCAGTTTAGATTTTAAAAGACAAAGGTTTAAATTCGACAGGGCGATAATTCCCCCAGTTACAAATTTTAAAAATCTCCCAAAGTACTACAAAAAAGTACACATCAAACTTTTACAAGTTTCTGTAAAACTTCTCCTAACTCTCTCAGCCAAGCAGCTACAAATCCAGTAACTTTTACGCTCTGCTGGAACGTGGGTGTGTGTTTGTGAGTTCTGGGAACTCCCTGGGAACACTGACCAGAATCAGACAGACACACACTCAGTCACACAGCTGTAATCCCTGAGCCCCGGGGCCTTCAGAAGAGAAGGGGAGTTGGACGCGCTGGCGGGCAAGACAGTGATGTTATTCGGCTGGGTCGACACAGCCCTAAGGCAGGGCCTCCCTCTGGTCACGAAAACCAGCGTCAAAACAGCAGGTCTTCTGCCTGCCAAGAGGGCAGATCGACCATGGAAGGAATGAAGAGGGGAAGGAGAAAGCCAGAAAGGGAGGGGAGAAGAGAAGGACGGCTCTGAATTAATCTATTACCTCCTCCAAGCTCTTTCTGGATCTGTCCCCCCTCACATGACTGCAAGGCAAAATGCCCGGGGCTATAAATACCGAACACACACACACACACACACACAGGCAGTGTTGTAAAAACAGAGTGGATTATATTCCTGTTCTGACAGTTCATGCCAAAATACTGAATGTAAACACAAAAACAAGCAAAAACACAGATGCTCCAATAAACAAGAACATCTTTATCTACCACCAACAGCAAACAGTTGAAAGGTCCAACTGGTACAGTTCTGCACAGAAAGTGCTTGTATGTGTGTGCAAGTGTGTGTGTTTACTCCATGGTCTTACAACGGATGCACTCATTTACTGGAGTATGCTGTAAAGTTTACGGTATGAAGCTTCTTTACTCTTATATAGGTATGAGGTGTGGAATTTCTCTCTGTCTCTCAAACTCTGGATACTGCAGAACCAACCACCGCCCTGTGCAAAGCCTGTGACCTCAGTCGCCTAGCACAATATAACCCTCAGACTGACAAAAACAGGAAATGACCTCAACACAAGACATTTTATTCCCAAAACCCTAAATACATTATCTGAGTCATTCAGATAATTCAGATCACATGTAAATCATTACAACAGACTGACTTTAGTTTTACAAAGATGTCTATTCATATCCACTTATTTGTTGATTATAAACTAGTAGCATGAGCACTGTGTCATAAGTACATACTGTTAACAGCTTATTTATAATGTTAAACAGTCTGTAGATTGATGCAAATGAAAAGCAGTGACTGTAGTGTGACATGCTGTATCATATTTTTATAATTCTTACATAATTACATGTATGGCCATATTACTTCAGAGATTACATGGAACATCTTACATTTGGCAGAAGCTTTTATTCAAAGCGACTTACAGTTCATTCAGGTTATACATTTTGTCAGTGCATGTGCTCCCTGGGACTCGAACCCACGACCTTTGTTAGCACAATGCTCTACCAACTGAGCCACAAGAACACTTGTGACGTCTAAAACATTTTTAACAGCAGGACTATGTCTCTCAAAAAAGGACAGAAAAATCTTTTGGTATAAAAACAAGGATCAGTCACAGCACCAAAAACAACCTTTCCTTTATCAAAATTTCTCAAACAAAAACATCACAGTTCCAAAGGCTGCCAAGCAGTTTGTAGTACAAAACAGTAACAACTATCCTTGCCTTACTGTCATACACAAACCGCTGGAAAATACTTTAAGTCCTGCTGTTTTGTTTCTGCATTAGCCAGCTGTGTCAGATCAATATAATATTATGCATTCCGCACAACATTAAATGATTTTGATGAGACATGATTCAGAAAGTTTTTTTTTCCAAAACACAGACCAAGTTCTATTAAACTTTCCATAACCATAATCACAGTTGTGCTGTTTGGTGAGACAGCTAAACCGCCAACAGAAAGCAATTTCGCTTTAGTCACTGATTACAGGTTTTTCCACAGAACTCATTTACACTTTCTTTCAGTGTAATTGAGTGTGTGTTTACTAACCTCTGCGCAATGCACCGTCCTCTGGCAGATCCACATCAAGCATGAGGTCATCCTCTTCTAGGTCACATGATCCAGTGTGGTCCAAGTTGTTCAGAATGTCCTAAGAACCAGAATAGAACGGAGACAGCGAGAAAGAGATAGAAAAACAGAGAGAAAGAAAGAGAGAGAGAGAGGTGCTATAAGTGGTGGAAACATTTTGTATTTTACATTTGTGGCAATTATGTGGTAACTGCTATTTGTATGACTAAAGATCACAAACAAACTAAGACAAAGGAACACAAAAAAGTAGCTACATGAATAGAAAACAAAACAAACCAACAAAAAAGTTTGTTGGTTTGTAGTTTTCCATTTTTAAGATGAAGAGCATTAATCAAAGCAGTGACTTTTGAAGCCATTGAATTATTTATACATGCAAAAGCATGCCAAGGTGAAAATCAATACCCCTAAAAAAAACCTCAATTTGTCCTCGAACAGAAAATGAAAGAGGACATCTCAAGCACAGGGGCGGTTAGCAGCTATTGGAGGGGTTTTGCTGCGTTTAAGTGATTCTGAACATCAAATCTCGCTTGGAGAGTTTAATAAATAAGCTCTTGGAAGAAAGACATGCATTACATTTCTATGTGCTGAAATATTGGTAAGAAATGCCATAAAACAAGACCTCACAGCTCAGCCTCAAATCACAAAAATTTGACAGTGAGGGTGAGATTTAGAACTGGAACCAATCCCAGAGATATTTGGTTTATCAGATTAAAGAAACAGTTTAGTCAAAAATGAGTTTGATAGCCAAGTATCTGTTATCTCATATCCGATTTCCGTTCATTTTAGTCAAGATTCATTGTCATTTAACAGTGTGTGTAAGCATGTATGTATGCATGCATGCATGAAATGATGTTCCTGTACAGGTCATTTTGCTATTCTTTGTCTGGAAGTAGGATGCCTAAAAAGGCTTGTTTTCTTTAATTGGTCACTTGACATTTAACAGATGCTTAAACAGTGCACTAATTGCAAGGACATTTCCTATTAATCAATGCTGGGTAAGTGTCCACTCAAGGGCACAATGCTGACAAATGGATCTCAGTAAACTTCCAGTTAATGGTTCGAACCTGCACCTTTTGCGTTTGCATGCCAGACCCTATATTACAATCCAAAACTGCACCACTCATAAAGAATATTACATTATAAAGGTTTTCAAGCAACATAAAATACATTTATCTTCGCGAGAAGATTTCTTGTTTAGAAAAGACAAAGAACTGTATGATAAGTTTTGCATATTTTTCCATAATTCACATAAAAAGGACAGCTGGGGGAAAGCACGGCAGTACCGAGCCGCTCTCAGCAAGCCTCCGACAACATTATCAATCATGTAACTGTGATCCATTCTCAGCATTAGGAGAAAATGACTAATGTCTCTTAAAGTCATAGAAGCTGACACATTGTTCTTAAATATCTTCCATCATATTTATATCTATTTAAATAGAAACAGGCCTCAGTCCTGGATGAGGAGACACAGACACCCACAACAGTATTTTGCCTCTAAGTGAATACAAAGTGAATTCGAAGCACCCAGAGTTCACACCCTTCACCTACACGCATACACACACAGTCTCGGGGCCTCTTTATCTCTGACTCTCTCCATGTATAAAGGGGCTTAGTCACGGCAGGTTGCTTCAAAGGAAATGACATTTCACTGCACTGGGCGGCAGCTTAGACACGCAGCCCAGGCTCCATCAGCACTCTCCTCCTGCGCAGAAAGAGCCGGAATCACGCAACCCATTTCACATAGACCTGCACATATCGGATTAAAGGTCCCTTAGAGCTGGACCAATACAGACAGAACTTCAGATAACATTTAAGAAAGGTCCTATCAGACAAGCCCACAGTTCTGATCACATTTCACACAATCCGAGCGGTGCACTTGAGAATGAAACATTATATTTGGGGGAATCGAAAGGCTCGGGTTTGAATTCTTTAATTATATTATATACTACATAATATTACACCAAGATTTCGAGCTTCAGCAAAGTTTTAGTCTTAAACAACATATCCAAGTTGGTGATTTAGAAAAAAATCAATATGCATTGTTAATTGATGCAACTTTATAAATGCTGTCAATTTTATTAGTATTTATAAACTAAACCCAAAACTTCCTTCAAAGGGGA
This sequence comes from Botia almorhae, assembly GCA_036877575.1. Lineage (NCBI taxonomy): Eukaryota > Metazoa > Chordata > Actinopteri > Cypriniformes > Botiidae > Botia > Botia almorhae. The sequence goes on from JAZGTJ010000349.1 coordinate 59,301, forward strand.
TTTTGTTTTTGTAGACGTTTAGAGAACAGTGTGGAAAAAGAAGGCTGAAAAAATCCAAATATATAAAGATTATTCAGAAAAGTGAGTTTGGGGATTATACACGGATGAGGTGCGAGTTATTTACTCTCAATCCCTCACTGAGCAATGGCCAACTTTAGCTCTTTATCCTGTTAGGCATCATCTTCGTTTTCTTGCTACTGTATAAATAATTAAGTTAGAATTTAATGGGAATTACAGTATTAATTCATAATTGAAGTTTAAATGCCCGAGACTAACCAGAGCACATGCCTGATAGCTTAGTATACCTTTAGACAAAAATAACTCTTTAATGTATATTAAGTGTAATTAGTTTTTATAAAACACCATGTACAAAAGTTATGTACAATCTAGATTCAGACAGAGCATGACATATAAAATGACTCTCCTACATTTGTTTTTTTGTCTCATAATGAAAAGAAATATAAATAAAAAGTCAATTTCTATTGTTTTTATACTCAGCTAACAATATTTTCTATCCCGACATAATTTTTTTGCATTTTTAAATTTTGAGTATGTCTATAAAGCCATTTTTATTGTTGTTAAGATAGGCCGATTTCCAAAATGTAGTCAACCTGACACACACACCCCAGTTTAATGTAAATTTACCACAATCACAGATATAGAAACCAGTTTCTATACCAGTACTGTCTGAATTTCTGTATATCACATACTGTATATCTATACTGTATTTTACTGTACATTCAGAGTACCACCGGCACATCAGAATGTAATGACATAATAACACCCGCATGTCATCGCTGCCTTGAGAATAAACAGCATTCCAACCCTCAGACTGTTTTGCTGTCAACTCAGATTCAATTTCAAACTGGCAGAACTACACAGAGCTCTGCCAAACACAAGCAAGCAAAACTTAGGACTGTGTGTGCGTGAGGAAGAAATCTCTGTTTAATTAGGAAACGTGGGTCTCAAAGAGATTAAGACAGAATAAAAGAAACTCAATAAACTAGTTAACCTAATAAATTAATAGGTGATGGGGGGGGTAAATATTTATAGAAATTATACAAATCCTGTTTACAGTATTAGCAATGTCGGCAAATGATAAAGAGCAAACAATGTGCTGTAACTCTGGGCTAATTAATAGTGAAACAGCAGCGGATAAAAAGCTTGTTCCAGAATCACTTACTGTCATGAAAACAAAGGCTTATTCACCTAACTCATTTAGCCACTAATGAATTAGCCTGTAAATGCCTCCTGCAAGACCATATTTAGAACAAATAAAGAACCCTTAACTGAGTCTAATAGGGGATGTGCTTTGATGTCAAAGTCAACCAAGGGATTAAACACACACACAAACAAACACAAGTGAACCGAAAGAGGAAAACCATGGACAGAAACAGGGATAGACTGAAAGTATTTCGTGTGTCTTTGAAATTCCACACTGCCCCCTTTTGGCCTTAAGTATATATTGCATTATTTATAATTTCTACACTGTCACTTAGTGCTCTTAGTTACAGCATTTATATATTTTCCTTGATTTTTCACAACATAAGACGCTTGTATGACAGAATAATAAACGTATAATATATAACTTATATAAATTATATGCAATTATATATTATAAATATATGCAATTATCACAATAAAACCCAATCAATTTGCTCACAAGTTTACAAAAATGTGCTATCAAGGTAAGCAAAATAACCCACAATTATCCATTTAAAACCTTACCAGTACAAACATAGGTCTCTCTTCCTTCAAATGCTTTATATGTTTTAAGCTGCAGTTAGAGTTTAGCATTATTACACCGGCTGAGTTTAAATCAGATCAGTCAAATACTGTACATGTGTGAGACAAGTCACTGATTTAACAGGATAACTTTGGGTTTTCCCAAACACTTTTATAATATCTACCTTTGCATCATTTACAGCTACACAATTCTAAAAATTACATTTAGAATTTTCATTTAGAGGTAGATCAATTCATTTAGAGGTAGACAATTCACATTTTCTAAGGGCAAAATGACTATTGCTGTGGCAAGTTGCCAGAGTGGTTCTAAGTGCTTTGAGTGGTTATTAGTATGTTGCTTTACTGTTGCTAGGGTGTTACTGGTGGTTGCCAGGGCAAGACAACTGGGCCCACATCCAAATATCTAATATTCTCATCAAGCCAGATAATTTAAGGTGAGGTGTTTAGTGTTAATTCTTGGGGGTTGTTTAAATTCCTAACCCTAAATGTGAACAATAATTACAGTGATGTTTGCTTAGCAAGCTAACTGGAAACACAAGTATAACATTCAATTTCTTGCAATACCTACAGCACACCACTAGATGTCACTCAAAGTCATCAAGCGCATAGTTCTCAAACCCCTCCTGTCTCTACAGCTACATGGGCGAAACACTTACACAACTATAATACAATGACTCAGCCTTCTCAAATATATACACAACCCATTACATAACATGCTGTCTAGAGTCAGAGTCAAATAAGGATGACTGTGGTCATGTTTGTGTATCTGCTAGAGCAGAAGACTGATATTTCCTTGCCTTGCAATCTACTTCTACATTCCACAGATCCAATCAGAGGAAATAATAAAATTAAGACTGTCACAGTCGGCTTCACTTGGATCAAAAGCTGGAATGTTAAGTGGCACCGTTCCGCATTCCCACCCGATCAGGGGTCTCAGAAGCAGCTGAGATAGATCAGGACCTTCGTTTGGAAAGGTAGTCGGAATCCTGCAGAGTCAAGAATCAGAGGCACAAAGACTAATCCCTAATTAGCAGGGAGTTAATCAGCAGGATCAGAGATGAAGAGAGGTTCGTCACATGCAATCGCGCACGGAAAGCCGTAACACAAGTGTATGCACAGGAGAGATGGGTTTATTGACACACACTTACTGGGGAACACTAATAAACAGCATTTAGCAGAGAACAATATTCTGATAAAAGCAAGATTAAGCCCATACGATACGATTACAATACCATAATACCATCACAATACATTGCTTTGAGCGATCCCTACTGTACTCGTTCCTTTTAAACACTTATACTTCCTCATCTAACATCTAACAAATTGTCTGTATTTTCTGTAATGTCCACTTATATGCCCCCATAATACATAATGAACCAGGAGTTTCAATGTAATTTTGACAGTATCGTGCTACAAGTTTGCTACAATCATACTACTGTTACTTCATAGGAGAGCAATGACAGTACATTTTGACTTGACTAGTATTTTTGACGCCAAAGTGTGGGTGTGTACTCACAATGCTGTTGAGATCAGACTCAAAGCTGCTGCAACGGTTCACGTGTATGTTGTGTCCCAGGGGCTCCATGCCCTCCTCATCCCACATGTATGTTCCTCCAGAGCTGTTTGAGGGTGAGTGCTCCAGAGAGGAGGTCACATGACGATCTCCATCGGGAGACATCACTGGGGGCCCACCAGGTGGCCGAGCCCCCAGATCTGCCTTACCACCTGCAAATGGAGGACGTAGAGTCATATGGTGAGGAGAGAAGATCAGAAAAATAAAGTTACCAAAAGTACATCATCTCATTCTCTCTCTCACACTCTTCTCATAGCATAAACACTGCATGATTTCCACAAATCAAAAAACATCTGACAAAACAACAGGTTTGTGTCAGGAGCATATACCTCCTAGACCAATCCCATCCCAGTCCATGGGTTCATTTAGGAATGTCTGGGTGGAAGTGGCCCCAGGAATTTTGTTATGCGTGATGCCATTTTGTGATTGGTCCCCAACGTTGTCGAAGTCATCAAAAAACTCATCACTGGTTTCATTCCTCTCCAAAGAAGATGCAGAAGAAAGAGACATGTCCTCCAGGCCCTCCCCTGAGTACTGGAGGTTTCCATCCAGCTCCTGCTCTGTCAAGGGCCTCTCGGGGGAATCTGTGGGAGCTGATACCTTTTTAAAGTAACAAAAGATACATTTAGCTGTAATTCAGTCATAAATTGACACCTGAGTTCTTTTAAAGCGACAGCAAAATGTCCCTTTCTCTCTCTGGAATAGCTATGCAGGTATTATATAAACTGGAACAGGAAGATTCACATTTATAAGCTACTTACACTCTTAATGGCACTGTGAGACATCTCTGGAGTGAGAGGTGGGGTTATATTGTCATTTTCTACAGGTGTCCTCCCAACCACTAGAGGGCACTGTGGTTTGGCAGGCATTGGTCGCTTAAGCCTGTAGGCCTGAAATGAGGGCTTTGTCAACACAGAGTTTGGAAGAAGGGGTCTTTTTATGGTATTAGGGGGTGTTAAGCTATCCGATGGAGAAGTTGCAGCAGGGATTTTGTCTAACGGTTCCTTTTTAAACCCCTGCCCCCCCACACCGAGCACCAGTCGGCCCTTGCTGAGGTTCTGGGGGGTTTTGAGCCCAAGCGTTCGAGGAGGACGTAGCTGTGTGTTAGCTAGTGGTTTGGCTAGCTCCACAGCCTTGCTGAAAGAGAAAGACCGTGTCATGGGTATGTTGGTTGGTGAAGGTAGCTGCTTAAAGTGGGTGAAGCTCTGAGAACGCACCATTGAGTCAGGCACGATAGACCGTTGTGAGAGGCTGTCATTGGATTGGGACAGACTGTTCCTGCAGCTGCTTTGCTGAGAGCCAGGGATTACCCTTGGTCGCTGGAGCCCTGAAGTAACTGCCCGTCCAGGGGATGACCCCAAAGATGATGTCCCATTTTGAGTCGGCCTGGAGTCTGAGTTTTTGTGGATTATGTCCTGACTGTTGGTGGTTGTTGTAATCTGAGAGTTTTTGGGCTTTGGTTTATGGGATGGGATAAAGTTAGGAGATTTGGGTATGGGTTTAGGGCTTCCGGTTGAAAAAGAGGGTGCAGACCTGCATATTTTGGTTAAAAAGGTAGAAGGACTTTTTAACTCCCTATTTCCTGGAGAATGAGGGGATTGAACATCTTTCTTCTCCTCAGGCGAATGACTCTCATACGTACTTGAAGGCTCCACTGGCCTGCCATTCTCCTTCATCCATTTCATAGAAAGGGAGGAGGCTCGGACCACTCCATTTGGCTTAGCAGGGGGACTCTTGACTTCTTGTATGGGTGCAGTCTGGGTGGTACCATTGGGAAGGGGGGAGGGGTTACCATTGACGGGACGGGCGCCAAATTTCGGTAGCCTGGACACCATGGAGGACTTACTGAGAATCTTCTGATCCATCAGCAAACAGAAAAATCATGGATGAACTCATAAGAAACACCTAGAGAGAAAGAGGGCAGAGAACAGATCAGTGTTGGAAATCTGTAATTAATTTGTTTAATCATACAAACTTGTTCTTACTCAACCCAAAATGTTACCAATCAACAAAACACATTTTAGTCATAACAAACGTTATTTTTCTAAATTCCCATGTTTTTCTGCCTAAGAGTTTTAAAACAAATTACAAACACACGTAAATACTAATCAGTAATTGGAAAACTATTGACCTTGTAGAATAACAGATGAAGCTATCAAAACAACAAAAAACTAGGTCAGTTCCTCACCTCTTACAACTGATCCCAGAGTTTTTCAGCAGCCTATTAACAGCTAACTAAAAGACAACATTTTCTATAGTTGAAAGATAAATAAGTGAAGAACAAGCAGAAATTTTACAAAGCTAAACCTATGTCCCTCAGGCACATAACTTAATAATGCATTTTATTCACTTGCCTCAGGTAAAGTCTACCATATATATTATATATTAAGTTAGTACCCTTCAGTGTGATGTTTATGTGTATGAGAAAGTGGAGTCATGACAGGAACTATTCGGAAGAGAAGCTGATTTCCTCAGGGATTTATTAAAGAGCCTTCCTTCCTTTCCTTGTTTTCCTGCAGTATAACCCCCCACCACCACTCTTACACAAACCAAACACACACATTATTGTTTTACATTCAAACACACACATTGTTTTACAGTTTTACATTCGTATCCTGTATTGTCAAACATTATTCCCATAAAAAGCAAACCCATGGCATGACAGGATTGTTTCAGCTACATTACGTTACCTAGGTGACATTTTCTTCATTGAATTTACAACAACAATGCTGTCAATGGTCTGTCACTCAGAGCCCTGCCATTAAGTGACCGGACAGGAAACGTGGCAGCACAGTTAAATCGGGGTGATGATTCAGGATGTTTATAAAAGGATGAGCAGACATGAACCTCATGAACTATAAGGATGAAAGTCCTGCTAGACTTCCATCACACTGCAGAAACACACAAGGAACATTTTAAGACATTTTATGTCTAAAGTCTTGTTTATAATTAACACTCGCCAAATACCAAATGAGAGTGTTCTGTTCTCTAGAGCTCTTTCTATAACACATATGTGAAATATTACTGGCACAAAGCACCAAAAAACAATAATATTAAGATGGCGGACTCATCTTGTTCATATAAATAAATTTGTGTGTGTATGTGTGTTTCTCCTAATGTCACAGATGGAAAGGCTAAAGGCGTAAACCAAAACATACACATAAGAGAGAGAGTAAGGGAGAGAAAGGGAAGCTCTGGGCTAAAAGCCAAATCTTGAACAGATAAATGGCGCCTCTATGTTGATCCACTTCGTTCTGTCCAAAATCAGTTTTGGTCTTTGAAATTAAGTCTTGTTTCATGAGTACAAAGGACATGGTGTAAAGTTGAACTATTTCTAACTTGAATTAACAAAAATGGTACATGCTTAAATTATCTTTCCAAATTGATACAATATGGTTCAAATTTGAACTCACTGAAACTAAAAAAATGTCTAGATAGTCTGCACATCCTAAATGTGCATTAAAACAAGGCCAGAGGACAGAAATGAACATGGCAACCTTTATTCACGCACTGACCCACACTGTGTGACGAGAGATTATACCAGCAGTCATAACAGACACACAAACAGAGAGAGAGAGAAAGTGAGAAAAGAGAGAGAGAGAGAGGCTGTGCTAGGCTTTATAATCCTCTTTATTTTGCTAAATCAGGTCAGCCACAACACACGCTGCCAAATCCTATTTACTCAACAAAATAGCTACTGAGGCTGTTACACACATCACTGTCATATTTTCAATTGTGAAAACACACACACACACATTCTATGACCTGATCTTGTTCGAATGCTACAGCCCTTTCCATTCATTTTCTCCATAGACAAAATTATTTTGACCTTCCAGCCAGAACAAAATGTCCTGTTGAGATTCAGAATTCCTAGTGGAGAACTACAACACCCATAACCCTGGAGAAAAATGCACCAATCAGGACAGTTACTTTTAACATGGAAACAGGAACTGCTGCAAAAGAACTGCTCTATGACTACCAATAAACCTTTGTGACAGGTCTAATCAAGTCTCCCATCACTCTCAAACAACACAGGTTAAGTATTTACATACAGTATGTTTGAATATTGGCAATGAATTTCAAAGTACATTTAGAATTGCGATTACATCATGCACAATTATCTATAGGATGAGAAGCTCGCTGCCTCATAAAAGACGTAATGTACTTTTGTCATTTACTAATTTGTTAAATACTTCCCATACATATTAAAGCTGTTTAATTCAAGGCATAGAACAATATTCTGAAGAACTGTTTGAGAATGAACCAAAGCATCTATTAAAGCACCTAAACAACTCTGTCTCATAAACAGCACTGAATGAAGCTTTACATAACCACCATAAATGTCTAGGGCAAAAGAGGGTAATCACTGAAGCCTGTGGTCAGAGGTTATCGTAGATGAGGTAGCCATGACATCACTTCATCTGTCACACTCACTCACACTGACATCTGTCAACTGTCACAAAACCCACCCACTTCCACACAAACAGTCCTTCACAACGACATAAGGATACCTGCAACTAAGACACACAAACCCATTATGAGTAACTAGAACTAAGTGAACGGGGTAAGTCAGATCACTTCAGATGGGCACTTCATATCAACCAAAAGAGAATGGATCTGATACCCAAACATTAATTTAAATGAGAGAGTGTTGTGTGCATGACCACAAACACTCTCTCAGTGTCTTCAGATAGACCACTGCAATAAAGCTCATTTTCTGTCGTTGTTCTTAGCCAGTAATGACACAGCACTTCCAGCATCAACCAGCCATGCCCGAACAATCACTCACTGACTGGAATCAGACCAAAGCATTCAGATAAGTGTTTCTGTAAAAATGCACTATATTATATTTACTTCAGTCGTAACTGAAGCAAAACAAAAAATATTTGTAAGCAAATAACAGAATAATGCCTTCTTAAAAACTGACCCCTTTCCCAACATATGTCGGCGAGCTAAAAAGTAAACATATTGTGTGCACAGCAAGTGACAGCCGAGCACTGAAAATCGATTAGACATGGTCATCTGTCATGGTCATCTCATCTGACTGCTGCACTGTACTGAATTAATGCTGTGTAACAAACACACACAGAAATCCCAGAAATCATGTTCCAGTTCAACCCACACAAGAGCTGTGTGTGACAATGACTGACATACGACACTGGCTACTAACCCCAGGGTCAACCTTTTCAGGCCAAAGACCCTTTTGGTAGACAAAAAAGATGCAACAGGGAACCCAGTAAGTATACAAAGAAAGATGTAAAATATGTCTTACAACATACAAAAGACACAGCTGGGGACATGCCAGTGTGCAGGTTCTTACTGATGAGCTCTGCAGAAGGTCTTCCAGGGCATCTAGTATAAAGTAAGCTGATATTTGACATGGGTTCCATTCTATCCACAGCTGAGCTGGTTTCAGGTGTGTACAGGTAGGGATTTGTCATAGAGAGCAGCTTACTGAGATAAGGCAGATCTGCAGAGCTGGATTAAATACATTATAGTCCACCTCAACACAGAAAGCTTTGTACTCTGGCCAAGTGTGTTGTGAATTTGGCATTGCGACCTAGACGTTTTAACGGTGCTTCTTTCCATTGGGCTGTAACAGCAGAACAGATAGTCTCCCACATACTAAGTGTTTGTTCAGGAGCCAGACATATTCAATCCAGACAAATGCACACACTTATGTGTCTGGAGGAGAGCAGCGGGCTCTCAGAGGCTGTTAATATTTCATTGGTACAAAATTAAGATGGTAGACTAAAGAACAGTAAAATCGCCAAAACTAGGATCACAGTCAGATTCTTTACTGATATTCTGTGTCATTTATTTTATGTAGTTAGGAACTTTTTCAAAATTCCGGTGGGTTTGCACAACCATAGTGATCTATTAAAAAGGGCCACTACATTTTAAGGGTGGTACTAGTGATATACAAAATGTGTTAGTTAAATAACACTAAGAAACTAAATTACCTGACTGAACCACACATTAACCGATTCTCCACACAAATAGAAATAACTTTTCTTTATCTTTTGTTTCACATAAGTAAAATTATGACATCACCAGTGTCTGCAAAGTTTAAAAGGGGTTAAAATTTGAGAAGCTAACGCATAAAGTACTATGAGAGTCTGCTGACTAAACTGAATTACATGAAATATATTCTTTGTCCATTAAGTAAAAGATCTGTTAGTGGCTTTCAGCACTTGAGAGATCTGGACTTCAGCCTTGCATTTGCTGGAAACTCTTTAACCAGAGTTTCTCATTAGCAGTCAGAGAACTCTGTGATGCTAGTTAGCCCTCAGCAATATTTTTTATGTAAATTGATGTAAACGCAAGCAGCTAATGAGAAAATGAACAGACCACAGCCGTACGCAGCCTGAGGTTAGCAGCACTAACACTCCCATATACAGAAAACAACTGTGACTTTAACCTTTAGCACGTCACATCAGGATTTATTTGTTGTAGCCCCTTGATAATACATCAAATGAAACTACATTTTATTTAAGTATTAAATGAGCATATTGGACAGAGTGCGGATTTAACAACTATTATAAACGATGGAGAATCGGTATAAATGAATTTTAAAGGAAGACTGGGAAATATCCCAAACTGGATTTTAGCCAAAATCTTCAATTGAAAGTGATTACTATCCAAGTAAACTGCAGATTTAAGCAAAACCCCTCCTGCTTAGTAAGGTCACCTGATCAACATGAGCTTAAGTACTGCCCAGTAATACATGAAGCACAAAAGAAAACAGAATGGCTTTGCTGGTGTAAACGGAGCCACTCTAATGCAACAATTCTGAATGGAACCTCCCTTTTATTGTGTCTGAAATCTCATCTTTCAGTATGACTAACCTGATCCACTTATGGTAACATAATGTTCTTTATACTGTGAGCAATAAAATAATAGTTTTCGGTAACATGACTCAGCAGCTCTCTCATTCATTTCAGGGCACTTAACAGTCAGAGAACTTGGTACATAAGGACAAGTTGGTATTTAAAAACATACACAGAGAGAGAGAGAGAGAGGGAGGGAGAGATATGAAAAAGAGAAAAAAAAACAGTATTCTAGGCAGCAGTGCTTTACGACTCATCTCTCTCCTACAGGATATAATTATGCTAGATCTTTCAGATTATGATACCCAAAGCATAAGAGGTGTTTTAGTGCGAGTAATTAAACAGTACTGCTTTAAACATCAGTATTTTCTGTTCTATGAAGTCGAAGGAAAACCCTATCTGTTCTGTGTGGTAAGGCTGGTTTGACCAGGCTGGTCAAGCCTAATATGCAAACAGTCTATTTAAATGTCAGTTGACAGGAAAATATTTACATAATTCTCCATCGAACACAAGACAGCCTGATAAACTGAATTTGTATTGTTAATAGTGGAAATTAGGAGTCAGTTCATTTTATTAACCCTAATGATGATACAAACACACAATTGTTGCATCACAGACAGCTTTAACATACGCTGCTACATATACACACACAAACAAACAGTCACATCAAGTTGACGTGACAGTGTTCAATACTGTAATCATCAAGCAATCCTGCTAGCACTCACTTCTAGATCTTGCTAACACTCACTGAGCTACAGTACCTTCCTGTCTCTGTCGACTTTGGCCTAATAGCAAATTAAACTTTAATCAATTTAATTCAAATAGCTAAATCATCACAGGTTCATTCCTGCATAACAGTGAAAGACACTAATGGGTCTAATGGTAGTTAATGACAACCAGAACTTTTAAATCATATTACTCATCAACAGGATCCGCCTTTTAGAGCAGCTTGTGAGGTACAGATACAGCCAGAGAAGAAAGCTAAAATTGATTGACGCATATCTACATTTAGAAAGAGTTTCTGGGAGGCAAAACTGGCATCATAAAAGCCATCATCGGTAGAAAAAAGGCTTTATGTGTAGCTAATATCCAAGCAAGTACAAACGCATAACACACTCACACCCAAAACCACAATTTTTTACTACTAAAACATTCAGTATGAAGGTCCAAACATCACATTGATGTAACCAAATGTATTATTAATGATGTAAGCATACACAGTAGAAACACACACAGGCCCAACTCAACACCATGCAGAACAGCTGTCTGGCACCAAGGGCAGACATTTAGTAGCCTGGACACTTCACAATATACCACATTACACTCACTGTAATGCAATATGGGAATCTAGCTCAGCAGGCTGTAGCTGACAGCTCTTAGAATGATCACCTAACAGCCACTGCTGGTAATAAACACCATTAGAAAAAGATACTGCATCTGACACTAGCAGGATCATGAGGACATCGAAACTATGGTAGGAATTTTATCAAGTTCTCAGGGGCAGACATGCAGACAACACACAACGGCAGACACTTTTGATGGCCATAAGCTCATTCTTTCATAAGCATAAAAACACACACTCAACAGCTGCAAACTAATGCACAAGTGAACCTTGCACCTGTCGAGGACACACACGGGGTCTATCAACGCAAGCGCTAAGTGAGGAGTTTTAATTTTGGCACGGGCAGCGTTAATGCTTTGGGCTTTACACTGTCTGGTCTGCATCTCTGACAGGTCATGGCCAATAACATCAGCAGTGACTGACAGCTATGCAGTGTCCATAAACAAAAACTGAATGGCTGTGTGTTTATAAGTGTCGAAGGTGATGTGTTTCCATCCCAGCGCCAAATGACAAGATGACATGTACACTGTGTCTGTGTGTGTTCTGAAAACATGAATGCATTCATCTCTGGTTATTTCCATATTGACTCTGTGGTAATTTCCTGCTTCTTGAAAGACAACACCACACAGGAAGTTATTATGTCGAGATCAAAGTCTTTTTAGGCCTCCCCCACAGTACAGTTTCCTATAACGCCTGTGTACTTCATCACATGGCCCGGAAACGCAGGTGACAGTGTCACATGTGCACACTGGAAATATAATGTTGACGATAAGCCTTTATCTTTCTACAGATAACATATTTATTCAAATTGAAAGCAAAACACACATGCAGCCTTTCAAGAAGTGAAAATGATCTGCAGTTGGTTCTATGAAAACATGCTGTGTATTCTCCATCAAGGATTTTTCCTTCAAATATCAAAGCTACCAGACAGTTAAATAAACATGAATACTACATGTGTCTGCATGACGTACTGCATAGCTTGCTGCCCTTCTCACATTATATAATATGCTCTGAATACACATATTTGATATGGTCCAGTAAATTTGTGTGGACATCTCAAGAATCACACATACTTCCTAAAGGCTCTTTGTTGCTTAAGTCATGTATTCTCCAGCATGTATTCTCCTCTGCTTGGATGGACACCAGCATAACAGCAGTTGCGTCTGGGGGCAAAGGTCATTTCTGTTCCTAAAATAGCAGGCCAGCTCATCGTGAGTGTGAACAACATATGAATTTCAGAGTGAACGTGGCAAACCACAAAAACTCACAATCACACGTACTTGAGGGAGTGTGCAGAAGGTTTGTTGGTTCAAAATAATAGCTGTTAAGAGTGCAAAGTGCCTTACCCGTCACGCCACAGGAACGAACAGAAATAACCATAACTACACACTGGATAATTTAGGTCTTATATTCAGCATTTACAACGGTTTGGGCAAATATACTACATACAACGTGAGACCCATCTCTTTTTATTGTGATATATATATATATATATATATTTATGCATGTAAGACCGAAAATTAACTCACCTGTTCGATGAAATCAGCCAAGTCTATCCATGAGATCAACGTCAAGAGATCCAGAGAGTTCACGGTCAACTTTAAAGACTTACTTAACACATTACGTGCTGGCTGAAGTACAGACTTACATGTATAGTTTACGACTATATATTAAATACATTGTACTATGAAACAGTACAGTATTGACTACATAGATTATAATCATATAGAATATTCCAGAACGTCGACTAAAAGTGTTTACTACGAACACAGACTAATCAGCGTGTTTATAAACAGTCCGAAACAGATATTCATATATTCCTACTTTAGGATCGAGTAGCGCATCGTTTGCACGCCGTGTTGACAGCTGTCAAGGCGTTATCCAGCATAATAAATCAACGGTTCCGCACAGGAAGTAGTTTTAAAGCACTAGAGCAGCGAAATGAGTGTGATGCTGTACTGAAGTCAGACTCCATCACGGTGTTGACGATGCTCGTCACTCATTCCAGCATCATCCTCTTCTAAGGCGGAGCGACCAATAGCTGCACCTGGTTCACTTGTGCTTTTAAATCAAGTCGTATATTAAAGCGCAAAAACACAGACGGGTTATGGCGCCGGGGCAAGTCGGTGGTCTTTCTCTGTTCTTAGTTAATATATTGAAAAAAGCGTGCGCTCAGCTGCTGGCCCGAGGGCGGCTACGAGCAGTCTCTCTAGTGCCCCCCTCGCGAGACCGAACTCTCTCACGCGCGCTGAAAGTGTGACTCTGACGTAGGACGTAATTTGCTGTACGTAAACACGCGGCGCGTGGTGTGTACCTGCTACGAGAGCGCGCGTGGTTATTGAACGTCGGAGTTGAATTTGATATGGTACTTGACAAAAAACGTAACACACGAAATAGTATCAGTGCAGTACATATTTAAAGCAAATTGATCCTTGTTTTTCTACCACTGTGGGGACCACTTGTCCCCACGAGGATGGTAGAAGTCACCCACGCCTACATTGTGGTGACAAGCTAGCGGTCCCCACGAGGGAACTGATTATGAAACATTTTAAACGATGCTGTTTTTAATGTAAAAAAGCAGAAAGATTTCTGTGAGGGTTAGGTTTAGGGGTTGGGTGAGGGGATAGAATATACACTTTGTACAATATAGAAGTCATTATGTCTATAGAAAATCCCCATAAGGTATTACAACAGGTGTGTATTGTGTTCTGGTGTGTGTATGCACTAGATTAAACGTGTTCTGTTGTTCTTGCATCAAGGTTCTTCACTACACACAAACAAGCAAACTGTAACGCGCGCACACACACACAAAGAAACACACAGTTAATGTTTTCTATCCTTTCTGACAGTCTGGGGAAAACTCTTAGCCTGAGCTATTAAAAATTAATCTTCTCAGAAACCTTTAAGATTTCAGACTCTTAGACAGCCTTTAATGTATGAGTGTAATAGAGAGAGGGAGTTGAGGGAGATATACTTGCAAACTTCTTTGGCAATAGAAATATAACTTTATTTGTCCTGCCAAAAACTGGCTAAAACTGAACTTAAACTAAAACTGACAAAAACTAAAACTAAAAGTCTAAAATGTTATTTGCAAAAATACAAGAAGATAAACATAATCGGTCTTACACAAACAGTCTAAACATATCACCAAATATTATCGCTAATAACCTGCTTAATTTTAAGGCTTTTTTCATGTCAGTGTTTCTAACACTTTATACAGTGTACACCAGATGGCGTCATCAAACAAGTGTTTCCAATGCTCAACTCCACTTTTTCAATCTGCCTCCCTATTCACTTCATATTTGTGTGTATGTTATACATGTTTGGTTATATTTATGAGGTCCAAATATTTACAAATATCAATTACAAAAGAACATGTCACTTGTGAGGACAGGTGTCAGTGTCAGTAAAACAGTCTCATACATTAGCCAAAACGTGTTTTACTTACTGTAAATCTAATATGTCAACAGGTTTGTGTGAGGGTTAGGTTTAGGGGTAGGGATTAAACGGTAGGGTATGTACTATGGGATGTAAGGTATTTGAAAAGATGTCTTCACTAAAATAGCAAAATAAACTCCTGTGTATGTGTGTTCATAATGGGGGGTTGTCTCCTGTTTGTTCTAAGTTAATAACATATGAGTCAACATGTGGATCTCTTCCACCAAAGTGATAAAAAAAGCAAATGTGATGAATGGCAAACAAACTCTGCTGTCAAACTGATTTATGTTGTAGCACCAGAGGTCAAAGGGCACAGAGGTCAGATACTTAAGATCCAGGACACCACAGAGACATTATTAATGTATTTGGCTAGTACTATTATCAGAGGACTTTGAAATAAACACAACAGCACATGTGAAGCTTTACTCACACAAACAAAGCACTAAAAATACACATAAACAAACAAACAAAGAGTTTTAACGACTGCAACGTTTTTTTACTGTGATGATTTATGGATTAATATGACATGGGGACAAAACAGTTTACATAAGATTTTTGTTTTGGAAATTCTTTAGCCCAATGCCCTACATTACATCAGTCTCCAGTGACTGTTTGCGTGTATGTGTGTAGGAGAGAGAGAGAGAGAGAGTTCTGGTTCTCATTGAAGTTGGCATTACTCCACAGACAAAAAGATTTACAGGCCAAAAACAGATGGAAGAACGCAGTACAGAGTAGGGGGAGAGAAAGAGAGATAGCGTGTGTTCAGGTTTACACAGTGTGTTAGATGTTTTTCACATGCAGTCCATGTGTAAGTCGAGGTGAGTTTGTGTGTGTGTGTGTGTGTGTGTGTGCTCATCCATGCTGCAAATGGACTGCTAATTAAGGACGTCTCAGGTGAAGCCCGAGAAGGTAGGAGAGGAAATGGAAAAGTAAAGAGCCAGGTAAGAGGAGACGGTAAAAATAGATTTCAAATGAAGGGAGAAGATGGTGAAAAAAGACAAACCTGAAGGAGGGGCAGAGATGGAAGGGAAAAAATGTATGTGACTGACTGATAGTGTGAGAACAAGAGAATGCGAAGAGAAAGAGAAGAAGAAGGCAAACATAAAAAAGACGGAAGAGCATAAGAGAGGAGACGCTCTGGTAAGAATTTCAACCCTAATTAAAGAAAAGAGCAAAGGCATGAAAGAGGAATTCTGTCAGCATATGACTGTTCTGTTAACATGCAGTACAGTACAGTAACTCTATCTGCTCAGAGCTGTTATATACAGTAATGACTTCTTAGGGATGGGGCCACTGCATTCTACACACACACATCTAATGAGTACTCGGGGGCACAATACTGGAACTGCTTTGAGTTGTTTGTCTTTGAGAAGGAGAGCGAACAGAATCAGCTTTGATCAAGGTTCACACTTTGAGGACTGTTGACTTTACATGTATATTTATGATCTCTTTAACATTGATTTTCAGGTTGACATAGTAGTTAAAATCTTAAGATGGACTGTATTTTTAAGACTGATCCTATTTTTTAAAGCTCTATGTTTTTATGATGAAATGAAAGCAGTCGTTTTCTCACAGGATGTCTTTTAGGAAGATTTTCCGGAGAGAATTGTTCATTTTTAAACACGCTCCTCAAGTTTTTCATTTAGAGAAACAAACTTTTGAGAACTTTGCATTCTGGGTAGGATTTTAATATAGTATGAGGTATGTTAAAATATACACACCTGTTGAACACGTTTCAGACCTGTAAACGTCCTGCCACGAGATCGGCCATAGCAGCTATGCACCTGTTCTCTCATCTGCTGTTCTTGACATTGACCTTTCACCTTGATGTCACCATGGTGAGTAGTTTATAGTTATAGTTATAGTTTATAGCTATTGTGATAAAATGTTGGTTATTTGTTTTTGTATCATCAAAAAGCCCATGAAGAGTTTGTGGTTTTTAAGTTCATTTGTATCAGTTTTAAGATGTACTGTACACTTAAATTATCGGCAACCACCTGTAAGAGTTCATGCTGGTAGCATAATTAAGTTTATTGGCTATTTTTAAAAACAACATAGAGGTTTGGATTTGATATAATATCATGACCAAAAAGTGTAAAAGAGTTTATGAAGGTGGAGTTTACATATGTGGGGCAGGAGTCTAAAGGTCTCGAAAAAATCTGGAAAGCCTTCACACTTACTGTGCTGTAATCACTAACAGATTGCTTGAAAACTGTATGTTCCCAATATCTCTCTCTCTCATTTTTCACTCTCTTTAAAGCCCATATTTTTGCATACATACTGTCTCAGTGTGACTCATTTATAAGCCCTAAACTTGCGTAATAATATTTTGAAGTGCTTTAAGATCTCAAATATTTGAGAAAATCAATCTTGGAAAACTAATTACAGCGCTTGTTGTGTGTGTGCGCACAAAACACTGCATTGTGCATTGTTTTAATTTCACAATAATATTTGTACAAACGTGTGTGTGTGTGTGGAAGGGTGGAAGAGCTCAGCGTAAACAGAGGCAAGCGGAAGAGAAACTGAGGCCATATTTGGGTAGAGTGGATCCAGGTGAGACAGGCTGGATACAGCAGAGTATGCCCCCCCCACACACACCCCCACCACCACCTTTAAAAAAATGGGTTTAGAAATAAAAAAGATTTAGAAATCTACATTTCTAAACCTTTTTAATATTTATGAATCAAGCTGATATTTAAAGGTTTACTTTATAACAGGCTTAATGGCCCTTTCCACTCTCTCTCTATCTGTCTCTCTTTCTCTCTCTCTGCAGAATCACTGTGTCAGTTGTTAAAATGTCACAGTCCTATTGGCTCCTGGTGCCAAGTAGTGAAGGATGGAGACCTTCTTGTCCCAAAGTGTGTGTGTCCAAAGACCTGTCCTCGGTAAGCCACCAATTTCCCAATACAGCTGAACTGTGTTCAATGCCAAGCCGCTTACAGTGAGCCAAAGGTATGAACGGTGTAGCGTTAAGTATTCAGTGTCATGATTAAGAACAGAATAATGACGTAAGATGCTCTTCACAGCTCACACACTGCTTGGAATCAAACCCACAACCTTATGGCCTGTAGCCCAGACATTTAACCACTGAAGAATTACGTCTGTCACAGTGTACTTAGTCTTTGATGCAGATAACAGCCAACAGGAAATGAAAAGATGTGCTCAAGGGCTGTAACACACCACAAATATTTATTAAACATGAAAAATATGCTGATATAATGACTTAAGTAAAAAAAGACAGGCAGTGAATTTCTACCATACCTTTAACAAACTGTAATTAGACATCTGAACTGGTTATAAAGCTTGATTTAAAGCTTGATTTAACATACTAGTAACTCTAAACTGGTTTTGCTTCTGCATTGTACATTGGACATTAAGTTGGAGACCAACACTGTATAATAATTGCTTAGCATACAAAGTACAGTTAAGAGGTATAACACAAATAAATAAACAATACAGAACCGTAATGAAAGTAATAGGCAGCCATAGGCAGCCGGTTTTGTGTTATATACACGATATGAAAAACAATGATCAGTGTGTTGATTATTCGCTGCAGGCAGGGGGCACCAGTGTGCAGCGTTCTGGGGAAGATGTACAGCAACGAGTGTCTGCTTCACAAAGAGGCCTGCCGTAAAAAACGACGCATTGGCAAAGCCCATACTGGAGCCTGTCAAGGTAAAAACACACATAACACACACAAATTAAAATTAATTTAGTGACCATTTATGTGACCATGTATGTATTTTATGTATTTACTGTATGTCACATTAAAACAATTCTAAAACCTTCTGTATTTGAGGAAGGTGTAAGCAATTGTTTTCTGAATGCGCTGGTGTATTAAGCAATTTTGTCTAAATAATTTCACTCATCAGTCAGCAAGTCTCGGTGCACTGAGGAAGAGTTGGGACAGTTCCCGTACCGTCTGCTGGACTGGTTCTTACTTCTCAGCAGAATGGAAGAGAAATACACACCAGCTGCTCCCTCACAAAGCTGCCTCACACACACACAGCGAACCCAGCTCGCACAGGTAACATTTCGGCACATTAGGTAATTTTAGCGAGAAAGACGAATGGGACATTTTTACATACTTGCTCTTTAAGCGCTGAAACGGATACCCCTGTTTTTTCTGGGGGTTTATGATTGAAAGAACTATAAATAGACTTTATTGATCTTCTGCTAATCGATTATCTTTAAAATATTTCACGGGGACATTAAAAAGAAGATCAAAATGATTTCTACTCAACTGTGCTGTGAAGACCTGACGAGATCTTTTGCTCTCGCTTTCAGAGGAGGTTTGATCTGCTGGATCGTAACAAGGACGGAAAGTTAAGCAGGAGAGATCTGAGGAAACTGCACTACAAGCGGATGCCACTGGAACACTGCGCCCAGCGGTTCTTTCAGTAAGATCACACATAAAGAAAATGACACAGACCCGAGTCTGTGCCTACAGAATCGCGACTGTGATTTTGTGATGTTTTCTCCTGTCTGACCTTCTTTGTATTTGCATTTTATTACTGCAAACCCTCCCCTGCAGCATCATTCTGATTATAGTACACATGCCTTCAGGATATCACCCACCTCCCTCTCTGTGCCTTTATCTTGCTCATTCTCTCAATGTCTCTCTCTCTCCCTTTCATTCAGAGCTGTGAATGCTTATTGCCTTCCTACTGTTCTAATGCGAGTGGTGTCCTCTACAGTTGATAGCTGCAGAGAGAGAGATATATAAAGGGATATCAAATCAAAAGTGAGAGAGGGAGAGAGAGAGTCCACTTGTAGATTTCAGCAAGACAATGTGTGTGCGCAGGTCATGTGACAAGAACAAGAATAAGAAGGTGACCCTGAGAGAGTGGACTTCCTGTCTGGTTCACCAATCAGAACGCTGGTTTCAGGATTTCATGTGTATGTATATGGTCCATCTGAAAATGAGATTCTCATGTGTACACACTACATACACACATATGAATTATGAATTGTTTCTTCTCTTTCTATCTCAGCTGTGAAGATGGGCTCACCAAAGCTGTGTCCTGTTCCAGATGATAACCTTTGATTTCAGATCATTTTATCTGGATGACCTCATGTTTTCTGATGTTCTCAAAATTCTGATGGAGGAGAATCCCAATCCAGACCACTGCTGGCAACCAAAACCTTGAACTTTTTGATTCCACCCAAAAGATGATTCTTCTAAGCGCAATATATTATTCAAATATAGTTATTTTATCATTATATTGTATGTAAAGTCTGATATGAATTCATATGCAAGTGAAACATAAACATTATGCTTCCCACTTGGTTTGTGTGTGTGCATGTGTGTATGTGTGTGTGGCGCAAAATAGAAAACAAAAACTGCTTTTTGAGGGACAGTGGACATGTATCATGGATCGCGCAAGCTGTTACTGCAGAGAAGGACAGCAAGAGTGAAAGAGATTGGGCTATAACTTTAAACAGAGAATGGAGAGCAGATTAATTGAGGGGTGGTGTTTAATAGGAGAGAGATGGAGAGAGAGATGGATGACCCATGAGAGAGATAAAAGACTACGCAAGCAGGGATGAGAGGAATAGATAATATGGCAGAGAGGGAGAAGGACACAGAAAAAGAGAGAGGGAATATCGTAATGCACTTGGAGAACGGGGCGGGGACATGCGAGTTACAGTAAACCATCGCAAATGGAGGAGAGAAAATAGATTGAAGCATGAAAAATGGATCAGAAAGAGAGTAAGAGAATAACACGGGGGGAGGGGTGTGAGAGGGAGAGACAGAATGAAGAAGTTGCGGTAGGATGAGTGTGGTATAGAGATTATAGACACAAAGAGAGTATATAACTAAAAGGTATCAGACCACAGAGTAACTTCTACTTCCAGTACATCACTGACGCGTCTCGCTGTTCCAGGGCTACACGCTTCCAACAGTTTCTGCCAAAGGAATTGATTCTCATCATTTGAAAACAAGTAGATTGAGTTTTCCATGTATATATGAAACCAGGATGTGGTGTGGAGTAATAAGATCTGATTACATTTGTAGCTTTTAAAGTGGGATCGGTTTCCTGCAGAAAAGAGCCAGTTCTCATCTGGCTGTCTTTTCTGCATTGTTTTGGTTTGTGGCACGGTTTGATCTATTTCTGTGCGCTTTGACATTTTGAGGTTAAGTGTAGTTCGAGTTGTTTTCAACGTGCTGTAATTTTCCTTAATGTTTGTGTTGTGTGGTTCGGTTTATGTTGTATCTGATTTAAGTTTTCGTTCAGATGTGACTGTCTTAAAAGAAAAGAATAGTTCACCTAAACAAGTTATGTTGTTGCCCCACATACTTCCATTGTAAATGCATAATCAACGTCTAACTATTTTCTGTAATAATCAACAGCATGTTACAAATGTTGTCAATAAATCTTAACTTAAATTTATTTTAAAGGCGTGTGTTATAGGTCTAATCTTAATAACATTTAAAAGCTTGGCAAAACTTTATTAAATGTGTGTGAACGAAAGAAAAAATGCAGAGAGAGCCTTTTTATCAGTTAAAACAAAATGAAATGAGGTGTAGTGGGAAGACACAACCCCTGAGGTCAAATTAGACCCCCCACTCAGTTTTCACAAGATCCTCCCCCAATCAGCTATAACTGTTTCAGAGACACACATAGCATCTCATTAACAGACCCATTGTCATGTACTCTGCCTTATACAACAGCACACACACACTAACCTACACATTTTAACCTTACAACCTCTTTTGTGGTCTCTAGTGTCTCTCTGAGGCCACACAGACAGATATCCTGCTGTTTTAATGGACCAGATGCAGAAATAACAGCTCCATATGGAAAAGTTGTATGGATGACATCATCTACGTTTGTCATTCACTGCCCCTGGATGACAGATCATAGTCACTTCATGACCTGCTGCAGTCATGACATCACACGTCGAAGGTCAAGCTGAAGTCTGGGTAAAAGTGACGTGTTGATTGGTTAAGGAGACAGAGTGAGTGTGACAGCCCGTCTGATGATTTAAGGTTTAAGAATAATTTTATTTCTCTGTCAGCTTTATCTTCTTTCTTTTCATCTGTCACTCTGTTTTTCTGTCTCTGGGGGTGACCATCTAGTATTGATGGACAACTGTTTGTCATCTGTTAAAATTCTGATCATTATCTGCACTACTATCAAATATCTGTTCTCTCTCTCTTTTTTACTTCATTTCTGTTGTGTTGGGTTGTGCAGAAGTTTGCCCTGAGCTCTAGAGGTCTCCTTGGCAAAACCACTGAACTCAAGATATGCAATAGACACTTTCTGTAAAGGACTAATGGAAGCACTTGTTAAAAAATCTCATACATAATTAATAAAACAGGAATGTTCAATTACTTTAATTAAAGATATGTTGTACTGTAGGAGAGTGTGTGTGCATGCTGTACTGAAGTAGAAACATCCAGCAAATATGGTGAATAAATTATTAAGAAGGACACAACAGAAAAACTGCATGATCAAAAAACTAACTAGAGAGAGAGAGAGAGAGAGAGAGAGAGATTATATGAGAGCAGAGTGTCAGAAAAGATGAAAAAGCATGTATTCATTCAAAACTTATGTATGCGTGCATTCATAAACATATATGTCTGTGTCAGATTCAGTGTTTCTGGCGGAATCTAAAAGGTTAATCAGTTATAAATCAAAACTTCAAAACCCCAGCAGTATAAGAGAGAGCCAGACTTCAGGCAGTTCAAAGGGGTTTTGAAGTGGGCCAGACCCATTTAAAGCACTCACCCAGCTCTCCAGAGTACAGGAGAGTGGGGCCCACCTCAAAACACCCAAAGATTTAGCACTGGCCCGATTCAAACATGGATCTATATAGATATACATGGGTTAAAATATAGATCTTTTGAGGAAATTGGTACAACTTACTCCTACATTATAGTTTGAATGTTATGTAAAAACCCAGTTATTTCATTTATTTCTCTGCTCCAAAATTTAGTGAGCTGCCTAAGTTAGCATCACTTGTCAAGCCAATCCCAGAATGCAAAGCGACAAAGCTTATTGAAAATATCACCCTAGATGTAGAAAGATCCTCATGAAGATTCTGTAGTTAATTTAATAATATTTGTTACCATTACAGTCTAGGTTTTAGAATAGAGCTGGTGTCTTCTTACACATACCCAATGAGAAGAGTAATTTTTCCAATGATGAGAAAACTTTGAACCAAAGCCAAAAGTTTCACTTTACATATTTAACCACTAACAACCAGTCACTTGAACCCATGTGTATTCTACAAACACTGTAGTTTTGCAGAAACATGGGTTCCAAAAAGCTTCTGAGGGTCCCAAAAAGCATCTAAAAACATAATGTAATGATCAAGGGTAACATCAAATAAATGTAGATGGATCTGTAGGATGAGGTTCCTCTTTCCACATTTGTGGATTTAGCGTGACCGTGACGAAGAACATTCTAGATTCATTAGAACTCTGCTGTGTTTAGGAGTACACAGAGTGGACCTGATGTCGGCTGATTGTCAGTCATATCAGGTTCCTTTCGTCATTGCCTAGCTGCTGTCCTGATCTGAACTAAAGCCACCAATGGTGGACTGCCACAGGAAAATTACTGCTTACGGTCAAGAGGTATCTGATGGTCAAGGAGAAAGAAAAGAGTCCTAAAAAGGATTTGAGCTCTGGTTTTATTTGTGTGTGATGCAGGAACAGGGCAGTCACACATGCAGTCACAAATATTAATACACACACACACACACACACACACACAATGCCCAGGTGAGTGTTTTTATTGCTTCAATAGCATGGTTGAAGCACCCATAGAATACATTTAAAAAGGCCCAGGAGACATGCTTAACACACACACACATACGCACACAATGCAAATCACTCTTTTCATTCTGCTGTGGAAGATGGACAGAATGTGAGGGAGGGGTGGGAAATGAAGAGATAGCATCGTGTGGTGGAGAGAGGCACAATGTGGAGTTCAGGAAAAACACTTGTGTGTTTTCAATCTCTCTGAAAAGAGCACTTGACCTATACAGCAATATATATACACATATACTTTGTGTGTGTTGTGGAGGGACTGTGTGTTGATATTTATGATAAATATATAGCTCTCTGCTTTAGCTCACTTAACCTATAGATCTGTTCTGCACTGTGAAAAGTTATCATAAAGGGTACAAAGCAACTGAAGTGTCAGAGTTTTATTATACACACACACCATATCAATTTTCTAATGTAAGCTTTTATTGGATTTGATTATAGAAGACAACGGTTTCTATAAGAATTATAAGAAATGCTCTTTAAGTTTAGCGTGTTTTCCCTAATGTAATTAACACACCCATTTGCACTCTTTAGCGCGCACACACACACACACACAAAGACCCTCTCCAATTCTGTCTGCAATTACTCCAAACATACACACACACACACACACACACACACACACACTCCTCTTAACAAGAGACCTCCCAGTCTTGTCATCCATGCATTGACAGCTCTCACCAAGAGACTTTCTCCATCCCTCTATCCATCATCTATCTGTTCCTTCTCTCTCTCTCACACACACATACACACACACACTCCACATGCGCATATGTCTGTTTGACTAGCGCGCCTCAGCTATCAGACTGCACCGATCTGGGTCGGGGGAAAGGAGAGAGCAGAGAAAGGGAGAGGAAACGAGAGAAGACAGAGAAGATTAGACAGAAAGAAGAGAAGGAGAAGAGTGGGAGGTCTTATTTTCTTCAGGACTCCAGCAGGACAGAAGAGTTTTATGACTTTGAGCACCAGACCAAAAGACATCAGACATTTACTTCTCTTCTTCTTCTTTCCAAAGAAAGGTCCCGATTGCTGGCCTGGCTGAGGTAGGAACATGTGATTGTGTGTCTGGGATTAAATGTCAGTGGAGGTAATCGCTGTGCTGTTTTGTACTACTAAAGTGAGGTGGATGATTGACATGTCAATACAAGACATCTTTTAATTCAATCTCTGTATGGTTTTTTCCATCACCTTGTTCTCTGGGACTGCTGCCATCTTCTCTTTCTGCCTTGTTCTTTTTTATCCGTGTCTCATTGACCACTAAATAGCACATTAGTACAGCAGTGAGAAAGTTGTGGTTTGGGATGCTGGTTCTATCTGAAGTAAATCCAGAGCAGGAGAAAAAAACTCTAAATGGTGTTGATAAAACTGAAAAAAATAATAATAATAATAACAGAAATGGTTTTAGCTTGTCTTCTGTATTTGTTTTTAATTGGGGGGACAAAAACCTGATGGTTCATACATAAATATTGCTTATATATCATGTCTATTCAATTCAATTTCATTCTATCCCATCTATCCCTATCTATCTATCTTTAAATGTATATATGCACATATACAATATATAATGTATATTGTACATTACTAGCTGTACAGGCATGCTAGTAACATTAGTAGTCTTGTTAAGATTGACTATTAGATCTTGTAAAGGCTGTGTTCAGTATAATTCTGTGGTCTTTGAATACTCTCCTTCAATCTTTCACCAAATCTGCTTCCTCCTCTCTCTTTTTCTCTCCCTCTATTTATCCCCCTACGGCCCTGATCTTTGCATGAGTTCTCAGTTTCCATTCTATACTATTCAAGTTTGCAATCTTCTCTCTTTTTCACCTCTCTCCCCTTTTTCTCTTTTCTCTTTTTATATCTGGTTCCCCTGGGAGCAGTCAGGACCCCTGCAAAGAGCATGTGTCACATGACACCACAGTCAACAACGCCATCAACAAGCTCTCAAACAGATTGAGAGAGCGAGAGAGTGTGTGTACAGTCGCACGAGCTTGCTGGACACAGAGATTGAGAGATATAGACAGAAATAAATTCTTGTGACTTTCACTATTTACTGAACGCACAAACGTACTACTACTAGAGGGACATGTTGACGTTTCATTTATGTGTGCGTGAGTTTGTTCTTCGTTTCTCCTACACACTCTCTACCCTTTTTTCTCCTCACCTCCTACGCCCATGTTCAGCTACTCCCTTTTTTTCTCTTAAGATTTTCTCTTTCTCACTTTCGCTGTCTTTTTTCACCTTTCCTAATCCCTCTCTCCATCTTCCTGGACATTTTCCCGTTCCCGATATCTCTCTCTTTCTTCACACATTCCTTGCATCCTCTTTTGCGCCCGCTGCTTCTTCATCCTCAATCTAGCGCTTGTTTTTAATGAGGGTCTGTTCAGCAGTCATAATCAGAGCAGAGGTTGGGTGCGAGGGAGCGCGTCTCATGCGCGTTCACTCCATCACCGCTTGTCATCTGATCTACAGGGCAACGTTTCCACAGAGACAACCATGCGTGTTGTTATGGGGACACTTTTCAGCACGACGGCTTTGATCGCGGACTCTCTCTCTCCAGGGATGTGAACTCACATCACCAGGCCCATCAGCTGCAGATAAACAGTGCGCAAACATCTGAGAGTTTAAACTTCCTCAACTCTCCCTCACAACCGCCGCTCCTCTTTGTTTTTTGGATTACCTCCATGTGCTGTTTTGGTTGGGTTTGTTCTTTTTTTTGCGATGAGCTAAAAAAAATCAAGCAGCCTGCTATTCGTACATAATGAGAGGAGTCGGATTCAACAAGCGACGACTTTGTATTTTCGCAGTCAACTAATTTGAACTCTCCTGTTATAAATAGACAGATTCAAACAAGAGTGTTTGCCATGCATTACTAAAGCACTCGAGTCTGTTCGCGTCTCGCTGCGAGAGGGTTTCTGTGTGGAGTGTCAAAGCGGAGAGCGCTAAAAGATTCCTGAGTGTTAGCGGATAGCAAAATTTCCTTGCTCATATAAATAATTCTCTCTGAATAAAAGAAATATGTTTCCTGCTATCAATGAATCATCAGCTGGGATGAGGCAAACTTTCCGTCTTCATCTTGCTCTACGTTTCTTCAACAGCCTCTATCTCTCTAATCTTTCCCTCACAACAGATGGAGTGTGAGAATTAACTGATTGACTGATAGCTGTGTTCTACCCTTGTCATCCGTAATGAATAACCTTTGTGCTGAAAGTCGGCAGAAACACACAAGCGAGTTTGTCAGCACCTTGTGAGATAAATAAGCAGCACCGTCATGTACCGCATAAGCCTCGAGCGTAGATCTTGTTGTGATTTAACATGAATTACAAGTTTAAACGCTTCAGCCTTCACTTTAAAGTTGTATTGCGGCGGTTTAGATTGTGATCTTAATTTAAATTGCGCAGTTTTATCTCCGACGTTCATTTCAAGGACAAGACGTTTTGATGGATTCATTCATTATAAAACAAGATAAAGTCAAAATATAGCTGAATTATCGGCTCTTTCTAAACGTCCAAATGTCCTCACTTGTCATGGAGCTTTTATAACCAGCATTTTTGCTCATTTGTAACCTAAATAGATGGTGATTTATGACAAGACAAATAAGAGATTTTCACTGCAGTGAAGGGAGAAATGACCACATGAGATCCATAAAATATCATTTATATTCCACGGTTTAATTGTCAGTGTAAATCTTTCTGCACCCAAGGCCCTTTTAATAGTTTTCAAAGTTTAAAATAAAAAAGCACTATTGTATTTTTTCTATTCTTTGATGTCACTCTGTCAGAAATATTCTATACTATCAAAAGACTAAATGAAAAGCACTCTAACACATATTAAAGCACTTTCAAACAGTTTTCAAGTAACGTTCTTTGTTTTCCAGGCAAGCTCAAGTGAGTGGACGTTTGTGCTGAATGAGGATGAATCTTTGGTGTGTCTGCCTGGCTGTGGCCTTTTTTTCTGAACCAGCCACCATCTTGGCCCTGGCACCTGAAAATGAAGTAACATTACACCCCACAACATGGCTGCGTGAGAACAAGATAACACCAGTACATCTACCCAAAGGACGCGCTCGCAGGTATAAAAAACACACACACATGAAAGAGTAAAATAATCATTTGTAGGCAGGCGGGAATTAAAGAAACTGACCAATGAGATGTAGGCACAACTAAAGGCAATACATCTGACCAATCAGAAAACACAAAAGAGCTTTGAGAGAAACTGAGTGTGTTTAGCAGTTTCTTACTGGACTAGAGAGGAAATTAGGCATGGAGGAGTTTGAATCAACATTACAGATCTCCAGAGGCATCACTAGTACTGCAGTATCACTTAGCAGGGAAAAGAGTCCTCAGAAAATCACAGTAAACTAATATATATGACCTCTAGGGGGTTGTTCCTTAGAAATGGATGTAACTTATTCCATGTGAAAGTGCAATATTCCCATTGAGTCTATAGAGTACATGTATTATTTGAGGAGAACGATCTACTCAGACAATTAGCTTGCACTAACACAAACATTTTACGGGACATAATCAGTAACAAAGTCATTTCTCTCCTTATTGGTTTGGTTGTTGTTAATGGTCTTCAAATCACACCACAGATTCCCGGTTTCCTCTATATCAAACTCATTGTACTCAATCAGCGTCTTTTTCCATTAGCAACATTAGCCAGAGAGAATCACACAGTCAAAACTGCTCTCTCACCCGTAACAGAGATGGTGTCAGGATTCAATCTAAGTGTGAGAAAAAGAGAAAGACAGAGAGAGAGAGAGAGAGAGAGAGAGAGAGAGAGAGTGTG
>JAZGTJ010000349.1:87866-133077 GCA_036877575.1 Botia almorhae
GATTATAAATCAAATTAATGGATCGATTAAAAGATTGTAATTGTACCTCACACAGTAAAATCGGACTAAAAATTGCATTAAAAAAGGCAAGGGACAGACAAGGTAAGAGACAGCAAGAGTTTTACACGGGCAGTGATCATTCAGTTGCCCTTGATTTATGTTGTCCCAAGGTCAAAGTTAAACCTGATTACTATTATTGAATCAATATTATGATAATGTGCTATGCGGATGCGAACCAGTGCACAA
This sequence comes from Botia almorhae, assembly GCA_036877575.1. Classification (NCBI taxonomy): domain Eukaryota; kingdom Metazoa; phylum Chordata; class Actinopteri; order Cypriniformes; family Botiidae; genus Botia; species Botia almorhae. The sequence goes on from JAZGTJ010000349.1 coordinate 88,113, forward strand.
TAAGAGATTCAACTCACGCCAAACAAATGCTTAATAGTCTTACATCAGATGTCATAAAATTAATATAGCGAAGAGCAATTACAGAACAAATCTCGCATACCATTGACTGAAGGCAGCCACACAAACAGGGTTTCAAGGTCAGAGGAAGTGGTGGCTGCCAAATGACTGGTGTTACCAGAATGCACAGAGGGAGGTTCACCAGATTCAACCCAGTGTGATGTTATTCATGGGGGGAAATGAATGTGTTGGAGCAGAACATGCTACAGCGATGGCTCACCTGGCGTCAGCTGCGGTCTGTAAACGTTGGGGTTTGTGAAGATGCATATCTGAACAGCAGTGATGGACCGATGGAAGCTTATCAGAGATCTGTCATTCTAGAGTCATTGCTTTTGTTTCAGCAGGAAAACCTGTGTAAACAACAGCAGACAAGCAATCCCTCAGGAAGCTCTGAGACATGTATATTTTAAAGGGGTCATTTCATAAATGTTTAAAGAATAATTGGCATTTTTCCCTCCGAGGTCCACATACAAGTTTGTATTTTTTGCACAGAAAACATTTACATTGTACTTTATTTTATTAAATATTTCCACAATCTCTGGGTCATATTATTATAGTTTGCTACTGTCCCTTTAAAACTTAAATGTTATGCCCTCTTTGCATATTAAATGAGCAGAAGCACTGTGCTCTGTGCTCTTTGCTGTCAGGTCTGATATAATTGGCACTGCCCCATCCTTCAATAACAGCCTCTTTGGAATCCCTGCATGACATTGACAGGTTCACAAAACAAACCGCAATGAAATATCCTCCTCAGACCAGGGGGTCAAAGTTTGGCTGGCTAGCATGACCCAGTTAGCTATTGCTGGTAGCATCTTTCTGCATCGACACTCATTCAAAAGTAGCTCTGTATTCTGACAGATTGTTGTATTTTTCCAGATGTTTTTCTAACATTACCAAGTATATTTAATCATGCTAAAAATTTTTAGGCATAAAGTAATTTGCCACATGGCATTTATGGCTGAAATAAATCTATTTAAAATCACATACCTTTCCTAATACCTTAAACGTCAACTCATCAGAAATGTGTGAGAATTATATTAGCCATGATTTGACCCCTATAAATGTTGAAACAGCTGCAGTTTTAGTGACTCTAACCATTTAACAATTTATGGAACCACATTTGAGAGTTCTTATGAGCAATTAGACAAGAATCTGTCAGTGGAGCGCTGAAATGCCTAATGCATACAAATTCATCTGTATTTCAGACTGTATTTCACATTAAAGAAGAGAGCTGATTTGATGTCTGTTACTGTGAGCCCCTGTTCTGTACCCATTGAATGGAGCTTGGCTGTTCGGACGCTGAAGGATAAACCACCTAAGAAACCCCACTGTGAGTTTTTGTGTGTATATCTGCTTATGATTTTACTTGCTTAAAGGCAGATTTTTATGTGCATGTAAACTTGGGTCAGTAAAGGAAAAACTGCCTTACATTCATCTTGTAATCATACCACAATTCTTTACTCCCCAGCAAACATAGATTTTTTCCTTACTGTCCCTATGTACATATGGAGGGCACTGTAGATGCCCAGCTAACAATGTATAAATGTTTCCCTAACATTTCCATTAGGTAACAAAAACATTAAAATTTTATTTTCAATGTTTGAAAGAAATTTTAAAAGAAGGTTAGCCAACATTCTGAGAACATTCCCTGTTAGCTGGATGTATAGCATGTGTGTGTATATGGAGTACAGGCACAGTCCTTACCAGGGCTATCAACTAGGGTTTTATATTTGAAGGACAGAAGGGTAATATATCCCTCCAGAGACCCTAATGAAGATTTAAAGCAGTCGCTTGAGGCTTGATGATTTGATTAGCAGGTGTAAAACTGCTGTTGTGTTGATTTGGGGTCTCCATAGTCAGAAGATTCTCCTCTTATCCATCTCCAAATCTCCAGGCTGTTTCCCGGACAGAGAGAAAGACAAACATTTTCAGACAGAAACAAAGAGAGGCAACATATGACACATTGTGGAGGAATAAACACTGTCTGTTTCCAGTTATAAAGAGGGCTTGATTATAAATTCCTTTAATAAATAAATGTCTTTTTTCTTCATTTATTATTCTTACAAAATACTGGATGAATAGATGAATAAATACATTTTTAAACTTCTACATGTTTAGAAAACAGCTGTCTTTCTAAAGAGTGCTTGTAGTTTATTTATTACGATTTCAGCCTTTATATCTTTATAAAATGAGGGGCCTGAAAGATTTGCCTGTGTGATTAGTATGTGCAGAGTCAGATTTGTTCAACTCCAAATTAAGTTAAAAGATAGGCCTGCAGTTTATTGTTGTAAATCTATATCAATCATATAATACGTCTGTCTATTCTTTCAGGCACAATTTACTATTATAGTATCTAAAAGACACGCTTGTAAGTTGTTTAATTGCTTACTGTGTTTAATTGTACTGCACCAAACACACTTCTGATGGCTTGATTTTTTTTCTTGCTGTTGAATGGTTTATGGTTACTGCATTTTCTGCTTTTATAATCATATGCATATACTGACATGCAGAGGTATTCTGCCAGCAAAGGCAGCATTATAAAGTCATAAAGTGGCATTTAAATCATTCAGACTCTGAAGTCAGGGGTCCCCATCTACATCTTTAAATTATTCACTTTGATTTACTGAACGTTTCCTCTAAAAGTGTGCCGACTAAAGTAATGATGGTTTGCATGAAAAACAGGGTTGTGTGTGTATGCAACCAGACATGTTTGGGCTTTCTTTTGATTAGAGCTGTGTGGTGAAAAAGTTTGATCTCCAGACAGCCATCTTCTGAAATGCTTCTTTTCTGCAGGGAGTTCAAAGAAGAGCATGCCTGAGGTTTGGTGGAGAGGTTCTGGAAGAGAGGTTAGGATTTACACCTACACTGGCAGTGCTGTAGACACCTACACCAGTCCTGCATACGCTCCAGCATCTATCTACATCCTGCGGCTGAAATCAAACGAGCAGGACACCCACGTGTCCGTGTACCTCCACGAAGGGCCTGGTCCCTCCGGGGTCTTTCCTGAGCTGCCGTCTGACCCTAGAGTGCACACGCTGGGAGTGGGCATGACCAGCGTCACTTTGAGCTGGGCCCCGAGCTCATCCATTGTTGTTAAGGATGGTCACCATGGCAACCGGCCATATTACGAATACTGCGTCCTGGTTAACCATAAACATAACTACCGGAGTCTTTGCGCCGTGCGTGAGGGAGTCAGAGAGGAGAAGAAAAACAAACAGAAGAGGCAAAGGAGAGACAATTCCGGCAAAGAAGTTGTGTGGGCGTCGCTTAAGGACTGGTGGTGGAAGCAACCGGATGCCCTTGAGGACCGTGGATCTTCTGCTACTTTGTGGGACAACTTTGAGGACCCTGGATGTGTCTGTAAAGGGTTAGAAAGTGTCTGCACAGTTTCTGACCTGCTACCAGATACACAGTATTATTTTGATGTGTTTGTTGTGGACAGGGTCAATGGCACAAGCGTTTCGTACACTGGAACCTTCACACGTACGCATGAGGAGGCCCGTCCAGCTGTAACGTCCTTACGAGAGGGCAAAGTCAAATGGGTCACCCTTAGTGGCAATGCAAGTGGTCAACAGGGGGAAAGGTTGTTCCGATTCAAGCCTCGTGGGTGGCAACAGAACGGCCTTCTTACCCTGCACACCTGCAATGGCACAAGTAAAGTCAAGGTCACCGTCTCCAGTAAAGGTCAGGTGCTGACCTCTCAGGAAGTGGGTCATCAGCTCGCCCAAATATGGTTGCACGGTGGCCCATCATACCTCATTCAGCTCCAAGCTATCACTCCAGACAAAGGCATCTCATTGTCACTATCTAAAGGTGATTCGGACAAGCACAAATTCTGTCTTAAAATGCAGGCATCGTCTGCTTACCATCGCCAAGCTGCACCTGTGTTTCCCGCCACACTGCAGATCAAGTCTTTCAACAGGCTGCGAACCTGCAACTCGGTTACTATAGCCTGGATGGGAACAGAAGAGCGGAGTCTCTATTGTGTTTATCGAAGGCAGGTGTCACATGACACAGGCAGGCACAGCTCTACGGACCGCTGCCTTGACCCAGAGTCCCGACCGGCCAACGAGAGAGTCCTTTGTAAGTATTTCCAGGAGCTTAATCCACGTCGGGCGGTCACGACAGCTGTGATTGATGAACTGAATTCAGGAGCGCTGTATGTGTTTGATGTTTATCTTATGAGACGCTGGGGACTGCCAATGAAGTACCACAGCAAGACGGTGAGAACCAGAAGTGAATGCTGAGTGGACAGGTGGACATCTCAAAAACATTCTGCTCTTGGGTTGAGAAGGACTTAATGAAGAGACATTAAGCCACAAATAAACCATGATAAGGCCAGTGTTGAGAGGCGCAGATCTGGTGTGGTGGAGGTCGAATGTGACCCCCGACACACAAGAACACACACTCGAGAAAGTCTACATGCATCATTCTGATCACAGAGACCTATGCTAACACACACAGACACACACAGATACAAAGAGAGGTGAGACCAAGTTCACCAGCAGAAACTAATTTATTGTACAATATCAATGTGCTAATGTTTGTGTTGTTGTTGTGTTTAAAGCTGTCTCTGTTGATAGTTATACAGTATTGGGTGTCTGAAAAACAGAAACTCTCTCATCTCTTACACAAAAGACTGTGCCAAAATATGTCAAAGAAACAGCCGGAGGGCTTTGAGGAGCAGCACTAAACAGAGCTGTCTATCAGATCTCTCAATCTGCCACCAGTATCAGAAAAATACAGAGAGTGGGGGAGAGGAAGAGATAGACAGAGACAGAGAGAGAGAGAGAGAGAGGAGTGTGTTGATTATGCTCTGCTAACGCATGCAGCAGGGAGATACAAGTTACCAATTCGCTTCATTGTCTTTAATGTGATCGTTGTAAACAGTTGCCAACCATACAATAAAATGATTTGTAGATGTGTCAAGCCTTGACTTTCATCAGGGGTTATGGCTACATTTACTTTTAATCACTTTTACAGTTTTAATGGTTCTGAATTTAAATAGAACTGAAATTGTTATAGTCCCACGTGTGGAACTAGCACATTGCATTATCACAGTTTATAGAGAAAAGAAAATTAACCACTACCCCTATATAAATTAACAATATTAATATACATGGAATTAATAGTTTAAGGTAAAAACGTTAAAACTGCTATTCTGCTCTTTTTCGGTTAAAAAAATTATTTATTGAGCAAGTACATAACAGATCAGTATTAAAAACGAACTCCTTACCTCAGTCTGATTTGCAATGGTTCCCTTATAATAACGTGTCGGGCATCACGGAAAATGTCAGCTTGGCTTCATGTGATTTTTTTTACACATGTAACCTACACTTTTATGTTTCAAATAAAGATGGCGACAAAGAGGCAAAAGGTACGGACGGCAGCTTTAAATAACATTTATAACAATTACTTATTCAGCATGTATTAATTTTAATGTTAATTTGTACTTCTACATTTTTAAAGCAAAACTTGTATCTGTTAACATTAGTTAATTTACAATGAACTAACTAACGAACTGTGAACTAACATTAAATGTGAAAAATAAACATATACCAAAACATTTCAATGCAGTCATCACCTGACGTCAAAATTGCTAAAGTAGCGCCCTCTGCAGTCCAAACATGAAGCAAACACCTGTCAGAATGTCACTGTCAATTTTTGCCTGACAAACACATTGTCACACAAGTTCAAGATTTTGCAGTGATTTAAAGGAAACCGATATTTAATGTACAATGTCAAATACAAAAAGAAAAAGACAGTATTATTCAAATGATTTCTTTTATTAATTGCCATTCTTATATATTACCAGAGGTAAACATTCACAGAAATCGTCATAGATAAAGCAGTGCTACACCTAGAAAAACCTCACACACACATACTCTCATATCCAGCTCTGTTATCTCAACCAGGTTCAGAGCAGAGAATTATTTCCTCATGTCTCACAAAACTCTATATGCATCCGTGTTTAAGACCACCGTGGTCTCTGTTGATCCATGTACCATGAGATCCACCCACTTTAGACCAGCAGCAGTGAAACCCTGTGGTCTACAGACAGACAGCAGAATATCTACTGGAATTCTAGAATTCTCAGTCAAATGTCAGCAAAACTCTAGAACTCAAATATGGCTACAACTTCTGCACCTCTAGATTGTTTTTGCTGAGCTGAGTGGAGGATTGTCAGATGTGTCTACGAGGCATTCGGGTGGGCTATGAAGAGATGGCAGGTAGGAGAGCTCACACCCTCTTCCCGTGACATCACTTCAGTATGGCTGTAGAGGAATCTGTCTCTCTGATCATTACACATTATGATTCTCATGACCTGTACACTAATAATACGTGCTTTGAGCTCGGTTATTCTCCAGATAGAAAAAAGTGCATTAAAAGCAATACTCACTCACCAAGATCACATTAATCAAATCTGATAAAGGTAAATGTTCAGTTAGAAGATCAATGCTTGTCAGAGTTGGTACAATTTCAATAAAATGCCGTTACAATGAAGCTGCCACATAAACATTACAAACCTTTAAGAGCCACATTCAATATCAAGAAAAATTGTATGCAAAAAATGCTTTATCAGTTACATATTTCAGCATTTGCTGGCACCAAAGGAACCAAATGGCCATTTCAATGGAAGTCAAAATAATTAGACTTTCCTTATTCAATTCTGTACAGTCCATCTCATACTGACAAAAAATGTATTTTATACAGTACAGTTATCTGAATGAACCCTGAACTCTGTGCGCGTTTATACGAATATATAATAATGAATACCCACTGTCCTGTCCTTTTCATGTCAAACCAAACACTGCACACTCTGTATGGCTCATGGGACTAAGGCTTAATCACAAAGGCTTATTTTCTGAACTAATTTTTAAAAAAAAGAAACTTGAAACTCTAAATCCTCTTTGCAACTGTCATTATGTCGACTGTACTATTGTACCTTTTATTGCAGGTGCAGTTCCAGAATTCCAATGTCTATTGTTTTCCCTTGACAAACAGGGTCATATTGTTCTGAGACTCTGAATCTCTGCTGCAGTGTGGGAATAAAACCCTGGAGTCAGTTATGTCAAATGATGTCACAGCGATGTAACCTACTTAACATTCTGAGTGTTAAGTTGCATTGTGATACAGAACACAGGGTTCTGACTGTGGAATATTTAAATATGTTTTTATGTGCAAAATGGAGTAATATTTAATAGGAATTAATTTGCATCAAGATGGTACATCTGCCTAGAAAGTATCCCCTTTAGATAATCCCAAATCCATTTCCGCAATTTATATGTGATGCCTTGAGCTGAATAAGATCTTGACCACTACAGGCAACATCCAGGCAATGAAACACCCTAAAGCTTTTCATCCCCTCCCAACCCTGCTTTTATGACCCTGCATAGGAATTCCATGTAGGCCCCAAGGAGCCGTCTTCAGGAAAACTCAAAGTTGTTACTCCATACAGTACAGCATGTACAGTACATCTACAGAAGGATAAACAGTTTCCTGTATTTGGCAGCCATATGAAGCTGAATAGTCCAATATAAAAAATAGGGTTTTAGAAAATGTAAAACCACAACATGAATAACAATACTATTAATAATAACAATAGTCGTCATAAATAAAGCACACGCCAAAATGGCATGTTATACAAAAGTCCAGCAGAGTATAAAGAGTCTGTCAGCACTGAGGAAAGGGTGCATCAGGGCTGAGGTGGGTTTGGTTCAAGAAGGTAAGGGAGCGTGTGTGTGTGTTTGTGTTAAAGCCCTGGTCTGCTACTGCGTGCCGTCGTACTGCCTCTGTTATGGGAGCGTGCTGGAACAGATGCTGCGACCAGTAACGTTAGGAAGAAGGGAAAAGAGAGAGCGTGAACGCCAACTGCATGATTTATATTATTAGCGAAAACATTTTCCTAAGCGAAATTTACAATATAGCACTACTGTACTTACGATTATAATCAGGTTAACGGCTTATAATTATCACTAATAGAAGGTGATAATTGTGTGATTATCTAATCATGTTGCTACCTAATAAACGCATAGCACTGATGTCATCTAAAATACAAACTAAGAAAAATGTACTGCAAGACTGTAAGTAATCGGAGAGGTCTGTTATGTAAGAGATCTGTATAAGATCTAGTCAGCTATAGCTTAAGAAATTGTTTGAGTTTTGGTTCAAAAAGAGCATGGTAGTTAATGATTAATCACTGATATTAATAATATATTGAAAATAAATTAGAATAATAAATAACTTCCCTTATAAAAGTTAACTCCTGTCATCATTATTTTTAAAGTAAAAAAATTGTAATATTCATAAAAGGCATGAAGGCTAAAATAGCTCAGATTGTCACTGACCTGGGGGAGGGGCCTTTGCCTCTGGCTCCTCCTCATGCTCAATGGGATAGTGGCCTAGAGGATGATGGGAAAATGAGTCTACAAAAGAGGAGCTGCTGATGCCCAAACTGATCCCAGTCACACCGATTCCCAGCGAATCTGCACACAGCAAATGGAGCATAGTATTTTCTGAACAACATTCTAAACAACAACAGTATACATCTTCAAAAAGTCTTATGTGTGTTTGAAGAAACCTATGCCAGCAGATGCTCTGCCAGGCCGTCCCTGCCCAATGCTGTCTAGTCCAGTGAATGAACGTCGATAGGGGGTATCTGACTGAAAAACAATCATAAACTGTTTACATACAAATACAGGCACACAATGAGGATTTTTAAAGGTCATGTGCTGTGCTGTGCTGTGCTGTGCTGTGCTGTGCTGGTTCAGGCTTGTATACATGCATATGTAAGAGAGATTCACCCTAAATGTGTGTGTAGTGTTGGGTCTGGAGAACACATCCAGCAGGTGCAGCTTGTCCCGGGGCTGCAGACTAATACCTTCATCAGTCAGCGCGCTATGAGCTTGACTGGAGGAGCCCCTCTGTTTCTGCATATGGGCACACACACACACATTTTTATGCCTTATGGGGACTTTCCATAGACATAATGACTTTATACTGTATATTCTATCCCCTAACCCTCAGCCTAACCCTAAACCCTAAACTCAACCTTTACAGAAACCTTACAGCTTTTTTAATTTAGTATGTTTCATAATCAGTTTCCTTCGTGGGGACTGCTGGCTTGTCCCCACAATGTACGTGTGTGTGTGATATCTACCATCTTCGTGGGGACATGTGGTCCCCACAGTGGTAGAAAAACATGTACACACACACACACACACACACACACAAAGTTATAGCAATGACTATAACCTTGACCTTAATCTTTACACTAACCTGTTGACATTATTAGATATAAAAAGGTTAAGGAACACATATATTTGTATATATTAATTTTGTGTCAAATTCGTCCATTGTAAAAGTCCATTATATGATATGATGAATGCTGTAGACATCTCAAATAACTATAACAAACTTATTTTTGTGTGTTTTCAGCACCTGAATGAGCCGAGAGTGATGTCCAGAGTGTGAGTGCTCTGGTTCTCCTGTGCCAATAGGAGGAAGGAGTGTATTCCTGCTGAGAGGCATCGAAGGTGAAGTCAAACGATCACTGACGGTCATCCTGAAACACACGCATACTATTACAACACAGCAGTGAATTAAAGAAAGCAGAAGAGTGGAAATAAACGGGGCTCTTACAGTCTTGTTCCTCTAACCACCTCTTCCATAGACCCAGTTGTGATGGGCTGTGTTACGCTGGGCGTCAATGGCATCAAAGTGCGAGGGGGCGGGTTCCGTCGCCGTGCCGACTGAGGAGGGCGGGTCAAGGAGGAGGTGCTCTGCTCCAGGGCACGGCGGGGGCGGGGTTTATTGGCAGGGATGACGCTAGAGCCAGGACGATGAGACAGTTTTTCTTCAGAGTCCCTAGTCAAAAAAAAGACAGAGGGAGAACAGAAATAGAAAGAATAAATGGCTGCCCGGAATAACTTTAGCTGTTAAGTAAACTAAAAAATGATATTTATTTTTGATTATCCTTCCTGTCTTTTCTATGGTGTTCATACTGAGATATTCGGTCCAGAGTTCCCAGGTTCCTTTGCTGCAATGGAATGCCATGTATCATGATGAGGTCATTGAGATTGTGCTGAGTAACTGCCGCCCCTACAGGCACTCGACTGGTCTAAATAAAGAGAGAGAAAAAGAGAGAGGGAGAGAGAGAGAGAGAGAGAGAGAGAAGAAACACACGTGTTTGAATATCTTCACATTTTTTTTATTTATTCTATTATATTTATTTATTACACGCATGTATTTATAACAAGAGAACATAACATCATCTGACATCTATCATTGTACAACATGCAACACGTAGACAAGTGACAGAAAAAAAAACAACCAAACACAACAAAATATAAATAAAACCGAGAGCAGAAACAAGCATTATAAATATCTCCAGAGAGAATCATACAATAAACACAAGCATAACATAACGTCAGACGGTAAGACCCGTGAGTTGTGTGCTATAAAACAAAGCTCAGGAGGAAGAGAGAGAAACCTGCCTACAGACAGTAAAGCTCTCTCGCCCTCCCTGTTTATGTGTGGTTATCAACGTAGAGTTACATACAGTAGATGACTTTCTCTGCTTTTTGGATTTCCGTCTTGGCTTGTGCTTTGAACCCCATGACTTTGAGCTCTTTGGAAAGAAGATGAAGGGGGAGAAAATAGAAATGGTGAAAGGAAGAGAAAGAATATAGATGACAGATGGATGATTGGACAGACAGGCAGAAATAGAGACACAGAGGAAAAACACAGAAACAAGGAAGTTAAAGGTCAATGAACTGAAAGCCTGGAAAAAAAGCTGAAGACAAATGCAGACAGCAGTGAAAAACAGCATTTGTTCTTTTTGGGGTATGTGCATGTTTGTGTGAAGACACGAAAACATGAAGCCGTGAGGTTCTGTCCACATTGATTGTTCTTTCTGAGGCACCGTAGGCACATACAATGTAAAGACTGTTTCAAAAGGTAGGCAGCAACATTAGCCAGCATTGCACGCATCATTCAGAGAAAAAGCAATCCCATAATGCATTGCAATGAGTAAAACTTGTATTTCGTGTTTTTGTAATGTACTTGTATTTCATTTAAAAACCAAAAAGTATAGATTTTTGTAATTATGTTTTATTTTATTTGTGTGCTATGTACTTTTACGCTTTACAGTACTGTATCAGTAGATGCTTAATAAACAATCGGTTTTACTGAAATGTGCCCTGCAGCTGGGCATTGCTGGAAGCATATTAGTTCTATAACACAGACCAGCTGCCTGAAGACAGTGTTGACCACGTGTGTTCACTGAACACTCGAGTTGTAAGCTTGATTATTTACATACAGTAGCGCAATCACAGAATGCACGTTTAAAACTCTGCTAAAACATACAGCATAAATCTGATTTCCAGATTTTTTTAAACTTTGTCTTCTTTCTCAGTTAAAGACAATCCTCCCTCAGACCTTGAAGCACAGTTTTTAAAGCAGTTGACTGACCTGCGCCTGCAGGCTGGCTGTGAGCTGTTGTGTTCTTGTCTGAGACAGTGGAGGAAGCACCGTTGAGACATTAGACAGCAACAGAAAGGGATTCTGTAGGTCAGGACATGCAGGGCTGAGGGCCACAGCATTCTTCTCATCGTCTAAATGACAGAAACATTCAGGGCCATGTAAACACCTTATTCAGTATAACACAAACTTGAATTTATATTAAAGAGCATATAAAAAAGGTAAATGTCAAATTTTTAGGAGACTTAATTTCACACAGTTTACAAACATTATTAAGTAAATATAAATGTAATATAAATATTATATCATATAAATATAATGTTAAATTCTATAATATGAAATTAAGAGACTGATGTCTCTGATGTAATATATAATTTATTTTGTTATTATAAAGCATATCAAAATTATCATAACTATTACTTTCAATATATCCTACCTGACACAAAACCTTCCCAATGCCTGCGTACAAGCTCTTCCATTGAGCCAATCAGCTCACGCCACACGTCATCAAAGAGCAGATCAAGCACTGCCTCTCGACGACAGCGATATGGGGAGACAGGGGGCAGGCAATGTCTTCGCCTTCTGTTCACATATTTGCGTTCCCACTCTTCATCCCTAAACACATACAAAAACATTATTTTCCTACAAGAATCTATGAAAAGAACAGAAAGATATTGAGCAGATACACACAAATAAGGCTTTAAACAAAACTACACTCTCACAGATCCCTGCAGTCAAAGGCGAGATACTCTTCTATCAGCCCCTCAGCCTCAATCACTCTGGGTAACTCATCTCCATGGTTACTGCTGGACGTGGCACTAGGGTGGGTCACCTCCTCAGAGGGCTGACATAAAACTGCCCTCCGACCCTGCACACACAATCTGGCATACATAAAAACATGACATTTAATTTTTTAAAATCGAATCATTTAATGGGATGTAATAAAAAACACTCGTTCTCTACTTCTGCAACTTTGTGATGTCACAGGGAAGAACGCATCAGCACATGACCGCCTCCTGTACTCACTCATTGGCTGTCTTTTCTGTACTCTGTCCACCACTGGTAGGCAAGGTCATTTGGGCTGGTGTGGCGTACCACTGGAATCCTTCATCCGTGGGACACACCAACTGTGTTCCAAGGATCCTGTTACACAGAATGCCCAAAACAAGTTTAATAAGAGACTATAACTGCATCTTTTTACAGTGAATTATTCTCTAAGATATATGGTTGTACCGTAGATGAGAGAATCGTGATGCCCACTCTTGACACTCTTCTTGCAAACCTTTGAGCTGAGTTTCACACTTCCTCTCATACAGAAGTTCATCAATCTCTTCAAACATCTGCTGGACCTGCCTAGATGCGGCTTTATCAAATTCCTACAGAAAGAAAGATGAAATAAAAAATTAACTTGTGCCATATTTGGTTGTACAATTTTGAAAATATATGCTCTTTTTTAATACAAGTTTCATCACCAGATGTGATGCAATAAGTGGGCATAAAAAGTATTTCTTCCACATAAACTAAAAATTAGGACAAAATCTTTGACGTTTTAAGTTTTGATCCTAACTAGACAGAATCGCACCAAACAATTTTGTCATTTTCTTGGTTGCCATTTCAGTTGGCTCACACCAGTTAGCCCCGCCCACTGGGACATCTCATTGGTTTAAAATCCTGCTGTTTATAATTGTACAATAAACATCCAATATATTCTGATTGGCTGGGATTGCAGCAGTTAACCACCACAGTGTGGACAGACAAACAGCTTGTTGCTGTAAATTTGACACATTACGCCTGTTTAGGAAACAGTGTTAAAGTCACACTTGCTCATCATTCCACGACTCACATCGTATCCCCAGGAGAAGACAGAGCTGCGTTCTGTGGAGATGCCAGTTCCTGTGTAACTATGGATACCAGACCAGGACTGAGTGGTGTCATCTGTGGTGACTGTCTGACATCCTGATCTGACAGATGTAGCAGAGGACTCATCAGACCTGGAATGAGACAGATTCAAATGCTATGTTAAAAAATTCCTAGTCTGAAACATTAATATTTACAGTAAGCACTAAAATGTTCATTTTCTGTCTACTCTTGTATGTCTCCTACCATTGTGCTGACACTTACTGTAAATCATTACTATGGTAACCGATGTACGGGATATTGACTACTCTGTCTGAACAAAAGGATTTTATGTACAAAACAAAAGCAGGTAAATGATACACTAACGGTCTTTACCGTGCTTTACAGACATGCTTTCTATGTCACACACCTGCTGTATGAAGACATATCCTCATGTAGATCATCCAGGAGTCTGGAGGGCTGTACAGTATCATCATCTGCCTCCTCTGGAAGAGGATGCTGGTCCAAACAGCCGTGAGCCAAGCCACGGCTACCAGTTTACAACAATCAGTAGAGAGAGACAGAGATAAAGCATTTATTAGACGATGACAGGGAGGCTTTCAAACTGTAGAAATGTTATCTTGGGTAATCAAGCAAAAGCACAGCAGATACATTTTCAGATATCATTAGCTGTATCCATCCATCCAAAAAACTGTGTTCCAAAAATCCAACACCACAGAATCTTAAATATTTCTTATTCATTTTCCATCATAAGATTTCTTTGTTTTCAATTCTAAAACACCTTTAAGTTCTTTAAGTTCTAATATTAAATAACAGATTTTCAAATCGAACCAATAACCCTTTTTAACTACTAAATTCACTGCATACATTTGTATAAAAAATGACAGTGTGCAAAAATGCCTTCAAAAAGGACAGTATTGGTGTTTACACAGTGCTCTTATTTAAAAAAAACTGACAAATTTAAACACCAAAGTAACCAGACACACAGTAACAAGAACGCCTGCCTCACGATTAAACTGAGGCTGCGTCTCTTAACCAACGTTTCTAAAACGCTGGAAGGCAAATTTTGCGTTTTTATGTAAGAAGACCGTAATTTGCACCCACATCTCAAGGCTGTGAGATACAGGCCGGCGGCTGTATCGTGAAATCATTCTCTGATACTGTTACAAGCGCATCATCTCCATCGATCCTGCGATCCCACTCCGAGCCTTCTGTGTCCGGATCGGGCCGCTGCCACGCCGCTGCTCTCTCATGCTTCACCGGCTTTACCACAACCACCAAAAGATCACAGATCAACCCGCAATGGATCACTGGAGGAGAAAATCTAGTATTCAGCACTGAGCTGGGCCGAACCTTATGTAATAAACCCGGCGTGGGTGACAAAAAATGCCGTGAACATGAAACGAATACTGCTCATTCCAGCATACCGAAGACTGATTTATTAGCATGTACTCGGTTAAACTCTTCATCCATCCATGATTACCTACTGAACAACAATAACAAGACTGTCATGGAGACCAAAGTGCTTGGGCGCAATGACTTACGGGAAATGTGGTTTTTAATGAGGGTGGCTACTCCGATGTATACACTTCCCTCTAGTGCATGGGCGTAATTATACTTGCTACGTGACTATACGCATCCTTATTGATTGTACATGGTCATTTAAATGGCACCCTAATGTTTCATTCTATTGAGTACAATTAATGTTTCTTTTAAAACATTACATTTCCAGCTGCTTAAAATTACACCTACAAAATTGTACAAACAACTGTGTGTCTGAATGTTTTCATGGCGAAAGATAACAGTATTTCTCAAACCACTGCCTGCATATTAAATTACTTAGTAATACCATTCCACATTACAATAACTATGGCTGGTTTATAATTGCCATACTGGCATTTGATTACATATGTCCCAGTCAACATAGAATAGGCTCCTCTTGGTCTTTCATTTCTCTCAAGGTTTCTTCTTGTTTAACCAATTATTGAATACCTTACCACTTGCAATTCTCTATAAAGCTGAATTGTATTGTGAAAAGCACTTTATGAATACATCTGTTAGGAGGTGAATGGAATTCATTTTGTAGAATTATTCAATAGCCTATATTCAAACATAACATGCTGCATAACATGCTGTACAGCTATTGAATTAATATATAATTCATATATAATTCATATATAATATGAATTAGTATTATATTAATCAAATAATATAAGGAGCAATGTGTTAATCAGAGATTATTTATAAACACAATACACATAACATACAGATGCACAATGAAAAACAATTCAATCACACCCCATAAGCGCCCCATAAGTCGCTGATGTCTGATTAGCTGGACCAGGTCTTGGTGATGTTAAGGTGGTTTAGTTGGTCTGCAATGTACTTGTGTTCAGGGAACGTTGCTTGTCGGGCATCTTTGATCTGACGCCACATCCACTCCCTCCTCTGCGCCGCATGACCTCGCTCTTGTTCCAGTGTCATGAATGGCCGGCTGATCCAGTATTCGTTCTCCGCTTCCTGTTCCAAGCGTTTTATAACGTTCTGCTTCATCTGCCAGGAAACCACACGTGGCCGACGGTGTTTACCGATCCACTGCTTCCCTGGGATCCCTTTCCGAAAAAGTGCCAAAGTCAAAAACATTCTGTAGCCAGCAACAGATTACAGGGGATGAATCTGTGAAAAACCATAACAACTCATTAATTTCAGATACAACATCAGCTGTCAATTAGTAAACATTACAAATTGATACATTTAAGTATTGATTATAACTAACTAACTCATTTTTGAGTTCATCAAGACAGGAAAAACTCCTACCATGCCAAACTGATTGTTTAAAAATGGTAAAGACGACAGCTACATAATTATAGTTAACTTACAGTTGTTTAGTCTATCTTAGATATCCAGTGCTCACAATAAAACATTTTATTTTTTGTTTTACATTATATGATGTAACAGTAAGCAATAAACATACTACTGTACTGATGGACAACAACAGAACCCTATGTCCATATTAAAGTAAATATCTGGAGATAAAAAAATAAATAAATATTTAACCAACACTTATTAAAACGCCTTATTACTTACATGATCTTCACTCTACATCCGAGATCCGCATGCCGCATACACTGCTGCAAAATATGACTGGCGGGTTTAATGCAGCGCCACCTACAACAATGGAGTGTAATCGTGCAACCAATGAAAAACCTAGAAGGGAAACTTCATTTATTGTTGTCTAAATACCAGATTTTAAAGTATGAATTTTTATCCGTTTGGTCACTGTAAATATACTACATAGGTACAATAAAAAACACTATAATTTGAAAATAAGACAAATGCGTATGTAAATATGCACCCAAAATATATAAAATAGTAAAGTGGTAGACGCGTCACACGTCGCGTGACAGTAGTCTGACCAATCAGTGTTCAATAACTTTAGGCATATGTGGTCCTCTCCAGGTAATTGATGTTTCTGTGCTGCGGCTCTGGTCGTGTTTTGGTCTGGAGGAGGTGGAAAGATGACAGCCAGAAAGTCCGGGTCGCGATTAGAGACTGAAATAGAGCGATGTCGATCAGAAGGACAATGGGACAAGATACCAGAACTTGTGCGGCAGTTGTCTGCAAAACTAATCTCAAACGGTGCGTGTGTTTTCTGTAGATATTCTGTAGGCTAAGCTATTAGCCCTGACAGTGTATATGCGTCTCAGGCCTTGTGGGCAGAAATCATTCCTATACATTTAACTACACATTACACGATTCACTTAATGACTAGTTTGATTTTAGGGTTTCTAAAATGTCACGGTCGTGCCCTGTTGGTGCTACAGTTCAGATATACAACTTCCTTGTACACTTCCTGATTTCTTATAGAATTGTGTCTATTCATTTACATTGTTTATATAATAGCTGTATTTAGGTAGTCTAAGAAGTTATCGCGTGGTTTAGTTTATTATGAAGGTGAAATGTCAGTTTGTAGGAGGTTGCAGTAAATTTAAAACAGTTGTGAATAAAAAAGAATAAAAAGTGCTATTGATTATCTTCACAAGTCTAAAGAAGGGCTCGAGACCTGCACGTGAAGGATCAGATTAAACTAGTACACGTGATTGCATTGAAAGCTGCCCGTGTGTGAAGCCCTGTAAGAATGTGCTTTGTGCCAAACTCTGGATTATGCATTAGCTTTATTCTGGCACAGGATATGCAGGAACAGCTGTTAAAACTTTCCATGCCTTTGTGTGTAAAGTTAATTATGTATATTATGAATGATTTTATTATATAGGCATATGGAGTATTCTGAATAAATAAAGCTTTACATATACTGCAACATGGCTGAGGTTTAATTATTGATGTTCTTATAGTATTAATATAGTGTTATTGTTTAGTATTATAATGCATTGAAATTATCGTATTGAGTATGTTTGGTCCCATTCCATTGTATTAATAAAAGAGCTTGAGCTTATCCATGCAAAAACTGGAGTTTATTAATGTTACCATGAAATGCACAGGTCCAATAACAATAAAGGCAGAACCAAACAGTTGCTATATTTGTAAATTTGATGTCAACAATATGTGAGTTTTCTCATTCTCATATTAATTATTATTATAATTAATAGCATTTAGCATTGTTTTCCCCAATTTCTGTGACCCTATCAGGACAAAGTTGTGACCCAACACTGCCTTAGACAATGACAAATGTATTACGTTCCACATTTCATCAGTAGTGAACTATGTCCTGTCCTGTTGTAGATGATCTCGGGGAACTTCTGCTGGGGGAAGCCAAACTCCAGCAGTACTTGAAAGAAAACCCCATCAAGCAGGGAACCAGTCCCCGCGGGCCCCGGCCCCACCTCCAGGAGGTTCGCAAACACCTGACGGCTGCACTTGATCGGGGAAACTTAAAGGTATGAGTGAAGTAGGCAAGTCTTCCTTTAATGTGCCACCTAAGTATATCTGATACATAGTCACCTGTCAATTTAAAAGATGAGCATTATTCAAACGTGCACCTGAGTCAATAAATAATTGAGCTGATGGATTTCTGGAAGTCAGGAATAATGTCAGCAGACTTAAAAATAAGAAAAATTCTATCATTTATCATGAAGAAGAAAACTATATGTTTACGTTTCGTTTATGTTGATGGATAAATTAAATTAATTGTGATTCAAACCAGTCCTGAAAGGAGGGTTTGACTGGCTGGACGTGTTTAGGATTTGTGTGGTTCTATATCTGACGGTATATCGTAAGGTGCAGGTGGGCTATGTTGGGTTTGATTTAGTGTGTGACTGTGGCAGTGTGTGTTACTTTTGCGTGACTCCATCTTCTCTCTCAGCCTGAATACATGCAGGAGGCCAGTCTGATTATGGCTAAGTTGTGTTACGTGGAGGGTGATTACAGAGATGCACTGAATCAGTACAGCCATGTGAATCTGGATGAGATGCAGCTGGTTGGGGCTCCAGTATACAGACTGTCCATGATCGCAGAGGCTTACGCCACCAAAGGTGAGAGAGCTGCTACCTTTAGTATTCGCTGCTTCTGGAACTCTGCTCTTTGACGGTTTTCTAAATTGTTTTTGTTTCATTTCTGTCAAAACAATTAACACTTGCATGATAAGGCCTGCCCCCTAAATATATATAAATAAATATATTAGGTTGTAAGAAGGTTTCTGAAACATTTCCATAAAGTAACAAAAACATTAAAAACATTGTTGAAAGTTTTAGGAACATTCAAAATGTCAGGTTTTTTAGACATTGTATTAACGTTATTGCTTGGTTATAAGAATGTTGTTCAAAAATGTTTAGCTCTGTGACTTTTAAAAATGTTAATACAAATATTTGATAATGTTTTACTAACGTTACTGCAACAACTTTTTGATAACTGAGAGAATATTACAGACTTTTAGCCAACGTTCTGAGAATGTTCTTTGTTGGGGTGTCACACTGCGAGCATACTCCATGCATATTTGGAATTTATATACTGGGATTTTTGACCAATCACATCACACACCACATTTCATCAGAAGGTCTTGATACTAGATTACTCACTGTCGCTTGTTTTGTTTACAGTATACTATTATAAAATTCAACCTATTCAAAAAAGAATAACACTGCTGTGCTCCAGATTTTTTTGTTTTCATCTTCTATTAAGCAGTCTTCTTCCTCACTTGAACAGGTCAGTGCAGACTTTGACAAGCTTATATTTTAAAACCTCATTTTGAAATGTCTAATTTTCCTGTTCTACAGTTCCACCTTTCACACTTATATCACATGATTATAAAACCCTAAACTGTAAATCTGGTATTACTGAGAGGCCTGTTTCAGTTTGTTTAAAAGGATGCTACGTTGTCATGGACAGAGATGCTGCATGTTTTCCTGCAGTTTACATTTTAACCTTAAGGTGGCAGCATCGACTTAACATGTGACGCTCTGCAGTAGAAAGTGTTTGCAACTAAATCTTTGCTCCCCAAACGCACGCACATTTTTAATACCAAGCATAGTAAATGTTTGCCAAGACCGCAGTGTGAGGCCTTTGATCAGACTTCTAACGGATCTGCCGTTCTGTAAGGCTCTGGGGAAAAACTGCAGGGTGGCACCCCGCCTGTCTCATCCAATCTCCTTGTAGCATCTATCTGACTGACAGCTGGTTTAATGAGGGGGGGTCCTAATCATTCTCCGCTTCTCGGCTACCTCACACATGCAGATGTGTGCCTCGTCTCACTGACGCGTTCTGCATTTTCTCCTGTGTATATTAAAGCCTCGTCCTGAATTATAAAATCTCCCTTTGGCTGCTATGAGCTGCTTGTCATAGACTGTTCTGGGACGTCAGATTTACTGCGACTGTTATACAGGTCATTAAAGAGCCTGGATGCAGTAATAAGGATTGTCTAGGATCCTGCTAGTATAATGGGTCTTTAAACCTATAAAGGTGAACAGGGAATATGCGTGTGTTTAGAGGAACGCAGCAGTCTTTCAGCCAAGAGAGAACGATGAAAATGTTATGTGTGTCAAAATGGAAGAGAATGTGCCTATCTAAAGCTTCTAGGCTAAGTTCAGGCCTTCTGTGTAGCAGGTCCATATAAGGCAAAGAGATTGTACAAGTTTGTGGTACAAGTTACATCTTTGTGGGGATTTTCTATAGATGATGACTTTATACTGTACAGACTGTATATTCTATCCCCTAATCCTCACACAAACCTTTTGGCATTTTTACGTTTTCAAATGTGGGGACCACTGCAGGGGACCACAGTGTAGGTGTGTGTGATTTTACCATCCTGGTGAGGACATTTGGTGCCTGCAATGGTAGAAAAATGAGAACACACACACTTTATCTTTCCATTTCTGTTTTTTTTTTGCTTCTTCCCTGTGGGCATCGGTGTGGAACAACAAGGCTGTAGAAAATCCCTCTGCCCTGCTTAGTCATGACATTTAACTTTTATTTAGAAGTGAAATGTGTATTTTTTCTGCAACACTAGCAACACCAAACAAAATGACATACAAATAACATGATTGTTTCTTAACACTTTAATATCATAATTTAAAAGCCTCACAAAAACTCCAGTCTTGGGTTTTAAATGTCGTAACATTTTCACACTTCACCTTTAACTCCCTATAACTTCATTATGCGCTGCGACTCCACGTGCACTTTTAATTAGAATGTTGTCATTACCTCATTGATCGTAATGAGTTATGTGGCTCCATTTACCTTTTGGAATCATTTTGTGACTTTGTACCAGAACATTCTGGACTGTTATTAGTTTCTTCACCCTGTGATATCTGTTTATAGGATTATCTATTATTAATGCCATTTGAAGTAGTTAGCAGGGGTACAGTTTCTGTTACCTGCCATATAGTCATGCTGTCATGAAAAGTTTATCTGCACTGAGAACCCAATACTAACAGCAGCTAAACAAACAGTTCTCATCATGTTTGGGCGCTGTCTTTGGCCTGGTTTTCTCATGCAAAGACAGAGTTAACACATGGCTTTAAAAGTTGAAGCAGGTAGCCAGAGATTGACTACAGATCGTGTGACATCTCTCGCGGCACTGATTGGCTCACAGCTGACCCCGACAAGGCAGCGGAATCCAGCCCAGAACAGACAACACTGATGCTAAAACATTTAAAGCTTCCCTGGTTTGTCTGAGGTCTTTGATTTTCCACACATGTATATTTCACGATCTCACTTCCTGTGTCCTGCAGCAAGAAAGGAAGCAAACACGGAGTGGGCGAACAAAGCACATCACGTTCAATTGAATTATTTCTGAATGAATGAAGGGAAGATCAAACCATAATAGTCAATTGAAAAGATTCATCAGTGAATTAAATTAGAATGGGCATAATTTTTAGCAGACTATCCCTGATGCACATGGTATTTATTTCACACGGAATTCTGGGATACTGAGAGCTTTGAATCAAGTGCATGCAAAGCTACTCTCATGCTCGGTAATTCCGAATTATGGATTAGTTTAGTCTGTGTCTAGCAATATAGGTTTAAGGGTCTAGAACCAAACGGAATTGTTAACAGTTTGTTTGATCTGCCAGACTGGGTCAGACATAATTATTATTTCGATATGAAGGGCTGAAAATCCGTATCACTGGAACATTTGATGTGTTTGGTTCTGTTGTTGCTTCATATAAGCACAAAATGCTTTTGTTGTAGTTTTGCTGTTGTTTTTCCCCATTAAGCCAGTAAAAATGTGAATGGTTAACATGTCAGTGATCATCCTAAAGACAAAATTAAAAGGAACTGTCATAAGATATTAACAACCCACTGAATCTTTTTTTGCTGTTGGCATGTGTAAATCATTATTGTTGTTGTTTGGTTGTAGGTCTTTGTCTGGAGAAGGTGCCCGTGGCGTCCCCGTCGCTGTCCAATCGGAACGCAGACAGAGACCAGGAGATCATCACTTGCTATGAGAAGTCGGGAGACATCGCCCTGCTCTATCTTCAAGAGGTAGAAAAGGTATTTGAACTTTTCTTGATGCTCTGGTTGTATGATATTGATGAAGATCAGGTTAATTTAAGTGTCGAGTACTTCAGACATTGAGATTTTAGCATTAGGGGTAGAAATATCTAAACATTTATAAATAAATTTCAGTTCAGAGTCACAATCCAAATCTAAAACGATTCACATCCATAACTGTTCAAGCAATGAGCATATCTTTGTTGAATTAAGATGAAATACTGCATCACAGTGACCATTGTCAGTCAGCATGTGAATGCACATAGGAGCTGATAAATATATGCACATAGAGCTGATAAATATATATCACTGCATACACTGCCCACTGGGCATTTTTTGTATTTTGTATGTTTTGTCTTATATATGCTTTTTAAATTAACATAACAATTACTCATTTAAAATTAGGGTAATTGCTAATAGCAATATTATGTCATTCATTTATTGATCAATCCAGAATCTCTTTAAGTAAGAATCCTAAAGAATCAGTGAATATATTCATGTACTGCTGTGTTGAGCTTTCTCTGGCCTCATGTTTGTTTTATTCCTGATTATGTTTTGTCCGTTTTTGACAGTGGAAATGTACTGTACCTTGATTATGTAGCAGAGGACAGATTTGTAACATCCTGCTGCAGAGGGTCAGAGCGATGGGCAGCCAACCATCAGATTAATCTCTTCCTGTCCTACCTGTGAACTTGAATTCCTAATTAAAGCCTGTAACAGGTCAAAGGTCATTCTCTTTCAGAATAAGACCACAGTGTATTTACTGTAGGATGTTTGTCTGCAAAAGTAGTACGCAGATTAATTCCACTGAACGCTGTTTGTTATTTATTTCTTGTGATTATTGTAGGTGGGGAGGGGTGCGAGAGAGAGAGAGAGAGAGAGAGAAAGGGAGGGAAAGAGACGGAGGGAGTGAGAGAGGGAGGGAGTGAGTGATGGCAGGAGTGGAAAGCTTGTGTTCTGCTGCAGTGTTGACGCTGCATTTTTTTAAGTGCAGTTGAAGTTTTACGTTTGACCTTCATGACAGAAAATCCAAACCACCATCCTGTCCAAACCTGTTCCTTAAGAAAATGTAATAAACAAATCTGTCTGCTTTTTTTTTTAAATGCACTCTGTATTATGTATTGATAATGATTGACAATGATGGTTCATCAGTGATGTCTCGTTGTCAGGCCCTCAGTGCAGGCATTCAGAACCGCAGTCCAAAGCCTGGCCCGGTTTCACAGGAACAGGAACTTGGCTACTTCCTGGAGACTGGACTTCAGAGAGCCCATGTTATCCATTTCAAAAATGGGTGAGTACTTGTGTACTGTATGCATTACATAGTGTTGTTTTGCAGGCCTTTGACTTGACTGCAAAGGGTCTGATGCACAATGTCAGTACCATTCCTCTCCACTGATTGGTCTAGGAATCTGCTTAGCTTTCTGAAACTCTTAAGGACTCATTAACCCTCATTAGTTCTCAGTCTGTAAATGTTTGTATGTCTCATATTTATGTGTATTCTGATGCCACACTCTCTGCCTGCACCGCGGCCTCTACATATGGAGCCGTGTGTATGACGACTACTCGTACGTATCCCTCCACTCTTTTCACGTAGAATAGTGCCTTCACTTGTGCTCTTGCAGCTTCACACAGATCCTTTGTTTCAAAACCTAGTGAGCTGTCTACGTTGGCACACTCCTAAGCAGCGTGATTAAGCTGCCAATTCTAAGGCAACGCCATATGTATCATTATAGAAAAGGCAATCCAAGAAGTCTATTTAAATATAGACGGTTGTGTATTTGTATGATTATTAGTGCATTAGTTCATTAGCTTAGCAACAAGCTAACAGCAAACTCCAATAAAATCAGATTTAAGTCTCCTGTGCATACCAATAAGGAGTGCTAAGTGAACAAGTTGCTGCTTATGTTGTTCTAAATCACTCGCTTGTGAAATTCCATTTCATTTAGAATACTCCCCAAGAAGACAGCTGCCTATGGAGGCAGTAGACGGCAAGGCAACTTACCAGGTTTTGGAACAGAGCAAAGAAAAAGAGAGCAATAGAAAAAGAGAGAAAAGGGAAAATAAAGAAAAGGAAGAGAAAAGGGGAGGGTTATGTTAATGTGCTTTGATGTCCAGATTCTACGAGTAGAGGGATTCCTGTCAGCTGAAATATGAATTTGTTCACCCTGATAGACCTGCTAACAAATGTAATAATGTAGACCCGAATAGCAGATGTAAGCAATCTAGTGCATGATGTTTTCATAGAAAACACACTGTTGCTGTGGAGAGACAGTTTGAATAGGAGAATATATGTTGTCCATCTCTCTGCCTGTTCTTGAGTTCTGCTCTGTCCTGTCGTGCAGTCTAGAGTCCGCAGTGTGCTGCCAAGTGTGCTGCCAACTAGAGATGCATTTATGTCCTTTACTGCTTTTTATAGTGTTTGGCTCCTCTCCTGTAAGTTGTGTGATGGCCTTATATATGCAAATGTGAGCTTTTATATGAAAATATATGCATAATTGTTTGTGCAGTGAGCATGTGGTAGGGATCCTTCATACTGGGCGCAGGTGGGGTATCTGTCAGTGCTTGTAATGCATCTGTGTGAAATATGACCACTGCAGTGGTGCATTGTGGGTAATGTATCTGTTAGGTCCATAAATGATTTAAAGCCACATCCTTAAACCTCACACCACATGGAAACCATTCAGGATCATGTATTTGTATATTCCTCTGCTCTCGGTGTGCTATCAGAGTGATGTTAAATCAGAACTGATATTAATGCTATAATGCTTTCTTTGATTAAGCCTAATAACTTAAGGTTACTAGGTTGAGCTCCATAGTGCTGGTGCTTTCAAAACATCTCTTTGCTTGAGCAATCTGAGATATGTTTAACTGTGTGGAAGTCTGAAGTGGGATATCTGCAGTAATTTGGTTGCAAGATGGACCTTGGGTAGTTGTTTAGAAACAGCCATGCATACAATTTCCATACAATTTCTGTAGCTTAACTGGCCAAGTGTCATGGGTTCGATTCCCAAGAAACACACATACTGATAAATGTTTACCTTAAATTACCTCTGAGTCTCTTTGAGTTACAGCGTCTGCCAAATGCATAAAAGTCTCTTGCTGTCTTTCTCTCTGTTTTAATCTCTTTCTAGTCTGTTTCTCAGTCTATTTCAATGCTTCTCTCTTTCTTTTCCAAGTCTTCCTGCATTCACATGCATTACTTCTTTACTTCACGCCTCAACAGCCTTAAGCCGCCCTTTCTTTTCGATCACACACACACAGGCACATTTATCCATCCATGGTCTGGTGTTTGTGTTTGTGCTTATATGAGATGCTGTGGAAAGCCTCCAGTCTAATGGAGATATTGACCCCAGTCGTTGACAGGCACTATATCATGCTAATAACAACACACACATTCACATAAATTCACATTTACTAATTGTTAGGCCATTTATTTAGGTGTTAATTGTAATTGTACTTGTAGATTGTATCTAGAGCCGCTGTAGTCAATATGCCCTACAGGCTCTGATAACTTCCTGTCTGTTGAGAAGCAAGTGCTTTACTGTGAGCTCATTAAATCATAGAAGAGTTTTGATCTGGCCTAAAGCTGCGTGTGTGTGTGTGTGTTTGTTTGTGTGTGTATGCGAGTTTGTAAACAAGAGCGACAAATGAGTGGAGCTGATATGAGATTTGTTGATGTCAGCTGTCTGGTTACTCTAGATCTCCAGAGGTGATTTAATGGATCTCTTTTGCCTTTTTCTCTCCATTTTCCCATCACTGCAGTAACCTGACCCGAGGTGTCGGACGTTTCCGAGAAATTCTCCGAGCCGTTGAGACCAGGACCACTCAGAACCTTCGAATGGTGAGAAATGATGATTATATGTGTGTATACTGCATGACAATATATACATATATAATATCCTATACGCATATGTGCTTATTGTGTAAATCTGTGTCTAATCTGTGTGCGGAAAGTTGAAATATTTTCACTTTTAGATATTTTATATGTATGTGTGTGTGTATATATATATATATATATATATATATATATATATAATTTAGCCAATCTGTAGTTGCTGTACCTGGGCAATTATTTTTTTCCCATGAAGCATCTGTTAAGCAGGCTGATGCTGTTAATATTGGTCTCAGCATAACTTTGTGGTACAGGTTTTTATGCTGTCTAAAAGTTAAGGATTTTGTGGAAGAACAATGCAAGAACAAGGCCCCAAGAGTCTTTCATAGTTGATGTCCATATTTTGTATGCCAACTCAACCATTTCAGATACATTAAGGATAAAATGTTAAGCTACAAACCAAATCTCGTTTGATCTAGGCCTTAATAGAAAATGTGTATGTGTTTAGACTATTGCCAGGCAGCTTGCAGAGATCTTGCTGAGGGGTATGTGTGAACAGAGTTATTGGAACCCACTGGAAGATCCCCCGCACCACTCCCCTCTGGACGATCCACTTAGACACCCCCCCCACATCAAGGACTACGCCCTCAGTCGCCGCCCACGCATCTACTCAGGAGAGAAGTAAGACCCATTGTCCTCTTTCTGACTCTTTGTCATCTTCTCTTGGTTCTGTTTTTTTTTATCTGTGTAGTGCCATCTCTATCAATGTGTATTAAACAGGAAGAATATTTTGTTGTGCTGGTTAGTGGGCCCACTAGCCCAGCCCACTGTAATCATTTTTGTCCAAAATTTCTCTCCACAAAATTGTATCGTAATCTGCATATATTATGCAATCACTTCTGATTGGATGTGATTGTTACACCACACTGCAGTTTTCAATTCAGTGTGAACAGACTGAATCCCATCTGGTTAGGACATGTGTAACACTTCAGGGATCAGCTTTTATCTTATGAATCACATTAGATTCAAATGAGAGTGAAGCGAGTATTATGATGTAATATATATTTTTTAAATGTATGATATAGAGTTATTACATGGCAAAAATGTATTAATCAAGTTTTGATTAAAACTCTCTTTCTCTCTCTTTTTCTTTCTTTTTCTTTCTTTCTCTTTATTTCTCTCTTTCTCTCTCTAGCTTGTTTTGTCCACAGGAGAACACTGAGGAGGCTTTACTATTGTTGTTAATAAGTGAGTCAATGGTGAGTAACAGTAGAACTCGGGTAACCCTCTAAATTGATGGTTTCACCACTGGCACTGGATCTAGAACATGTTAATGCTGTCTACATATTCAGAGCAGGTGAATCAAAGATTCTGTCAGCAGGAACCAGACAGAAACCTTTTAATGTAACATGTTCTAGATAATATTTCATGTTATCTAGAACATACATTAACTTCAACTGTACCACAACTTGAGAAGTAAACAAGTGCAATTATAGTGAGTGTTTCTTAGACAAGCTGAGAGTCGTGTTAATTTGGATGTTCATGTATTTATCACAGGCTAATAGAGATGCTGTATTAAGCCGAATCCCTGAGCACAACAATGACCGAATCATCAGTCTGCAGAGCGCCTCGCTGGTGTACGACTTGCTGACCATTGCTCTCGGCCGACGTGGACAATACGAAATGCTGTCAGAGGTGAGGCCTCAACCACACGCATTACCATGGGAACCTACAGAATTACTGTACTTCTTCAGCAGGAGCAGCTAAACCTCCTGGTGTGGTTGTTATGGTAACAAGACTAGATTTGTGGTCTAGACTCGCACTCCGAGGCTGGTTGGTCTGAAGGTTATTCACAGTGTGCGTGTGCATTTGTGGGAATTCAGTTTAAATTATAGAGGGTTTTTTTTACACTTAATCTGATTTTACCTAAAAAATGATCGGATAGTTAGTTACCTGCATTAATTAATACAACATGTACGATAAGATTAATTAAGACTGCCAAGTAAATCAAAACAATAGTTCTATATAAAACACTTTAAGTTCATATAGCTATTTGATTTGTGAATTAGCGCAGGAGTCTAACAGAAACAGCTGGGAAGTATATAACAAAAGTATACTTGGGCAGATTTTTCTCCCTGTTAAGCATTTGTTGATCAGCCCTTTACTGTTAATATTGGTCTCAGCATAACTTTTTGAGGCAGGTTTTTATGCTGTGTCCTAAAGTCAAGGATTTTGTGGTTGTGCAGGAACAAGACCCCAAGAGTCTTTCATATTTAATGTGCATTCAAATTCTGCAGGGTCGCGTGCGTGTGTATTTGTGTGCTTGTTTGTTATACAGATTTATCTGTTAAATGAATTGCTCTCTGTTAAGCTGCTAGTGTGATTAACTGTTATGCTTTAGAGACCTGCTGGAAGCCCCATGGACTTCTGGGTAATTTGTGAAAGGAGACATAGCCTGGCTCTGTGTTTGACCTTTGCATATGATGAATGAATGTGTGTGTGTTAAGCTCATCCAAACTATTGTTTTCAGTTCTTATCTGACATATTTTTATTTCTTCCTAAGTGTCTCGAGAGAGCCATGAAGTTTGCCTTTGAGGAATTCCATCTTTGGTTCCAGCTCGCTCTCTCCCTGATGGCTGCTGGGAAGGTTAGTGTTCCATTTTTGGTCTACCGTTTACTAGGGTTGTGTGTCGGAATTTAGAACTCATTATTAGGAATTAGAAACGTCTTTCAAATTCAAAGAAATTTGGTTGTATTGTCTAAATCGCTTGAATTAAATGAGGGTGGATTTGAATTGCATTGCATGTTTGGCACCTTGATTCAAATTCACACACATTTCAAAGCATCATTTGTGAAGCATTCAGAATTCAAAATTAAGAATGTCATTCAAATTCATATAAATTTCCTTGTATTGTATACATTGTTTTAAATGTAATTCATGTGATTTTGAATTGCATTCTGTTCAGTACCCCACTTTAAATTCACACTTACTTATTTGAAATGAATTTATTTAATTCTAGCCTTTACCATCATGAGAAACACTGTTGTTTATACACTGAAGGTGTATTTTGTGTGTGTGTGTGTAGTCTGCTCGTGCAGTGAAGGTGCTAAAGGAGTGTATCCGACTGAAGCCAGACGATCCCACCATTCCTCTGCTGGCCGTCAAGCTGTGTATTGGAAACTTGCACTGGGTAATGAAAGAGGAATCATGGGAAATATGTGCAGACTCAACCAGAAAACTGACACTGACCTGTTTATGAGCGTGTAAATCTGTTACAGTTAGACCATCTATGAACAGTGTGATGGTGATAACATGGGGTGTGTATTTGTGTGTTTTAGCTGGAAGAGGGTGAGCGCTTTGCTAAGATGGTGATTGATATGGGTGAGAAGGCGGCTGAATTCAGGGCTAAAGGATATCTAGCTATTGGTCTTGTCTACAGCCTGAAAGCCACAGATGGTGAGCATACCTCAAGCTGGATGCATTATACACCACTTTTATTATTTATAAGATGTATCCTTTTGATGTTCTTTGACACACTCTATACCCTTTTTATAATCCCTTATAATGTTCTATACCCTACCACCTATATAACACTATATATACCCTTTGTAAAATGCTATATGCCCTATTCGCCACCCCTCTAGTACATTATACCCTCTTTTTTAATTCCTTAAAAATACTCTATATCTCACATCTATTAGACACATTACCCTCTCTGTAATCCCTTAATAATACACTCCACTCTTTCTCTCACCTTTATAGACATTTTACCCCCTTTATAATCTCTTAATAATATTATTAATGCTCACAACCCACTTTAGCACACCTTATACTTATCTGCAGTTCCTTATAGCAGCTCTGCATCCTTTCCCAACCCCTCAAGGTTTAAGGTATCTGAAATCGTACCAGCTGGTTCTTACCTGGATCTGTCATCATGATTACAATCTTCTCTGTTCTCTGTGTTAACAGCATCACTTCGAGGAATGCAGGAGGAGTATCAGAAAAAAGCACTGAGTGCTTTTCAAAGGTGAGTTCTCTCTCTCTCTCTCTCTCTCTCTCTCTCTTTCTAATAAAGCACTAAGGCACGCTCTCTCCTTCTCTGTCAGGGCCCAGAGTCTCTCCCCCACAGATCATCTGGCTGTTTTCTATCTAGCACTGCAATTGGCTGTATCACGACAGGTAGGAGAATAAGCATCTCACACACAGGTACTTGGAATACAAACATCCCATCACTTAGATAATCAGTGTAACGTTTCTGAAATCCCACATGTTCCTTTCCAGTATGTGCCCAATGGTCAATAGCACTCAGAATACCAGCGATTGTCCATTTTGGGGTGTTTGTAAAATGTAAAGCGTGGATGTTTGTCCTCAGTGTAATTGCTTTAAATACCTAGTGAATAAAGTCATTATATATCTGCATGATTACATTTGGAAAACCAAAAGTCAAATTTATATGCACAATGGCAGTTTAATATACTTCTGATCATTTAGCCATATTGCCACAATGAAAGAGTGCATTTAAAGTGTGTGAACGACATTTGATATCTGAATAAAATATAGTAACATGCAGTGATGTGACTTAAAGAATCCATTGCTCACTCTGCTGTGCTGCATATCCCACAATTCCCTGCACAAGCCGTCTGCCCCCCAATAGAAAATAATTTGTGCACCAATGGACATATGCAACTTATCTGTTTCTCTCCCCAGATGTCAGTCTGTTTTTTTTATTCTCTCTTTCTCCCTCTCTCTCTCTCTCTCATTTGTAAAGATCATCTAATTAAAACCTCTCTGCTCTGTGTGTGGTAGATTCCAGAGGCTCTGGGTTATGTACGGCAGGCATTACAGCTGCAGGGTGATGATGTTCATTCTCTGCATCTGCTGGCATTGCTGCTGTCAGCACAGAAGCACTACCACGACGCTCTCAACATCATTGAGATGGCCCTCAGCGAGTACCCTGAGAACTTCATGTGAGTCAAACAAACACTCACTGTCACCATCACACATTTTGTCAAACCTCAAGCTTTTGTTTGGGTGCAGTTTGTTTTGATTTGTTTTGGTCTGCAAATATGAAGTTTAAGAAGTTTTTCAGCAGCCAATCAGACAAATGGTGGAGATCTATACCTGGTTTAGCGAACCAATCGTAATTGATGATTCCATGAAGGGATGGTGTTTTTCTCAAAGGCATTTAAAAGACACCCTTTTTTTACATATACACATACAAACGTCAACTTGTTTATCTAAATGGGGACGTTCCATACACTTCTGTTGTTTTTACACATCGCTTATTAGAAACAGTGTATAAACACAAAAATTTTTGTGTGGGACCTCCACAAGGACCTCCTAGAAAGGAAGTTCTGCTCAGATTTGTCAGGTTTTGCTGACTTTTGGGTTCAAATGTGTCCCCAATATATGATTTAATTTTTAAAAAGTAACCCCAACACAACCCCCCCCCCACACACACACACAGTGGCAGGTGGTGTTTAGATATTTAAAGGCAAGCCACAGTGCTCACTCTAATGAGAATGTTTGTGTTTGCTGGAGCAGCTGGGATAGATGGGTAGATATCTGCTGCTGGCCTCTTCAATTAGAGAAGAAAGTATGTGTGTGTGTTGGATGTCTGGAGCAATGGGCACTTCCTGTACAAATTCCCTTCTCATTTGATTTGATCAGAGGTTCCTCCATCTCTGTAATCATATGTGTGTGTGTGTGTGTGTGTGTTTTGTCGCTCCGCAGGCTGTTTTTCAGCCACTTACATAATAGGAAAAACACCTTTTTTTCTTCCTCCTTTCCCGTGCCCTTCTTTTTCACCCTGTTGTGCCCCTAGGGGGTTTGTGTGTATGTGCGTTTCCATCTAGTTCTGTAAGTTTCAGCATGTGTGTATGTATATATGCGAGTGTCTACATTTTTTGCTTTATTGCCTTGAAAGGAAAGGCACCAGAACGTCCAGCTCTCCTTATTTTATACACACACACACACACACACACACACACGTTTGTACAGCTATCTTTGTGAGGACATTCATTGACACAATAGAATCTCTAGCCCCTTACTCTAACCTTAACCATCCCAACTAACTGCCTAACCCCAACCCTTACCCTAAACCTAACCTTAACCGAATTCAAACCCTTACCCTAAAACCAAGTCTTAACACTCAAACAACCCTTTAAAGAGGTGTCAGAAAGTGAGGACCGGCCAAAATGTCCTCACTTTACTCTCTTTGTCCTCACTCCGACGGTATAACTGGTCACATTGGTTCTCACAAAGATAGATGTACAAGCACACACACACGCACACACACACACAAAACAACATTAATTCTGTGGCGGTGTGGGTGTCCTAGTCCTAGCAGTGTAGCTGGCAAACAGAGCCGAGATGAAAGAACAGCTGATGATAATGTGCTATCATTGTTCAGAATTAGCTGAACTGAGGTCAGTGTTGCCATCAGCAATTGCAGTGTGTATTACAAGCACAAACTGTTCTCAGTACAGCTCAAATCATGAGCAGCTGAACCAGCAGTGAGTTGTAGAGCAGCCTCTATACGTGTTATCTGGTTTCTTTACACACACACACACACACACACACACACACCAACTGGAGCTCCTCACACTGTGTCATATATCTGATTATAGAAATGCCCATCTGTACTCCCAACAGTGGCGCTGATGGTGGGATGTTCACTCTGTGTCTGCGAGCAGATCTGCTCTCTTTATGAGTAATGAGCGTGCATTAGCAAGATACAGTACACCACATAAACACAATACACATACCATACATCATAATACACACGTACAACACTAGCCACTATAATGCAACACAAAATGTGCCCTCTATCATCTAAAACAAAACAAGCAATATGCCACACATGAACACACACAAACAATTTACAATGCAATGCACAATACGCCACAAATGCACAGTATACAGCACATTAAAGGTGCGCTGTACAGGATTTTCATTTGTTATTATTTGTAAACAAAACATTTAAACCTGGCGTTCCTATAGGTGGAACACCCAGCAGAAGCACCCCCCCCTGCTCCTCACCAGCGTGTTGTTCCTGTTTCTGTAGACACAAACACTTTATTTCTGTACGAGTACATACTATATTTTTTTGTCAAATCCTGCATAGGGTGCCTTTAATGTACACGGTGAAAATTGGTCGTATTTATTTAAAATAAATAGATAAATCTTCAGATGTAAACATAGGTATTCATAGACTCACTCTGTTTCTCTCCTTAATTGTAACGTATCAAATAAATAAATAAACAAATAGATGAATCTGTTGGTCAGCACACTTCTATCCACTGACTGTAAGGTGCTAAACTCTTGACCCTGGTTTGAGTTGTGTATGAGAACAAGAAGAACAGACTCCATCTTAATCTATGCTCAGTAAACTCAACTGTTCTCTTCACTCTGTTTTTAAAACACTTCATTATATGCTCAGGAAGGAGAGATGAAAGGGCGAAAGACAGAATTGTGACAAGAAGAGATTGAAGTGTGTAAACTTTTTTCTCTTCACAGTCTTCTATTCACAAAGGTGAAGTTGGAGACATTGTGTCGAGGACCTGAGGAGGCGCTACTCTCCTGCAAAGGCATGCTGCAGATCTGGAAGTCCTGTTACAACCTCACCAACCCCAGGTACACACACACACACACACACACACTACCTACACACTGTTGACACATGAATGCTAGAAGCTCAAGTATCGGCGTGAACCATCAACACGTAAGACAGCACAGTATGTGTCTCTGACTGTGAGCTCACCACACCTTCATTAAAAATAAATAAAAGCTCAGTTTATACCAGTGCTGCATACCATGATTCAGTCCTGCTCTCTCTCTCTCTCTCCCTCTTGCTCTCCCGCTCTTCTAATGGCTGAAATAGCAGCCCCCTGTTGTCAGAACATTCCAGCTTTTCCTGTCAAAATCTCCTGAACTCCATACCTGGTGACGGCCCACCAGAGACCAATTAGCTCCCAGACACAGTTACCAAACCTTGCCACTGCGGAGTTCCTCCCCCGAAACCCTGGGTAGTGCCGCTGTGGCAGAACAACTCCAGCTTTGTCCCCCCCACTGCTACATAATCATTTATGCTCGAACCCTGAGCAGTTGCCACTGTTGGGCTCCCATTGGAGGAGACAGATCACTTGTAGAGAAATAAATCCATATATAATATCTGCCCACAACAGTTACCAAGATGTCTGCCAGTGTTTTATTTGTGTTGCATGCTGTGGCAAACATCACAGTTTCTGTTCATATTTTAAGTTGGGATTCGTTCTATAAGTCTCTGTAACTCTTAACTCTTAGTCTAAGCATTATTCTTATGCACATATGCTGTTCAGCATCAATTAAGCTATGAACAGGAATTCTAGTTTTGTGAGGCTTGTTGTAGAGTGACTTAAAAAGTCTCAGACTTTTCACACAGTTGGTGATGAAATAGGCAGGAAACAATGTCATAGAGTGACATTGAAAAAGAGACCCATGCCATATCTGTGGATCAGAATGTCATCACTTCCTGTCAGTAGGGTCTTTTAGGTCAGTAAGCAACCACCCAGAACACCCTAGAATCATAGTGGCTAGTTTTGTGACTTTTGTGAAGACAAGCATCATTTTCCTTTAGGAAATGTACAAATCAACTGTACTTTCTCATGTGAATGTTCTCCATTGCGTTTTTAACAGAAGAGTGTGTGCTACAGTAGTGTCCCATAAGATGTTGAGATCTGTCTAACAATGCAAGCTGTAAAATTTCGAAGTGTTTCATCATTCTGTGTGTGTGTGTGTGTGTATATTGATGTGCAACTTTCACATCGCCTGTTTGAGTGCTTGATTCAGTCTTTCATTTTAATGTCTTAATGGGCCCTTTGCTTCTCTTCTACTGTGTGTGTGTGTGTGTGTGTGTGTGTGTGTGTGTGTGTGTGTGCACACGTGTGTAGTGATTCGGGGAGGGGGAGCAGTCTGTTAGACAGAGCTGTTGCTGACCGCCGCCAGCTAAACGCCATGACACTACCTGACTTCAGTGATCCGGAGACAGGTGAACACACACACATACATGTAAAAATTAATGCTGCGTTCTTTATATTACTACAGTTACAGTTCTTTTATGCACCAGATTAGTATGTGTTACCATGACAACCAACATCAGGTTTACTGTAATTTTTCTGTACTTCCTCCATATGGCTCTTTTACTGTCTCTCACACTTTATTAGAATTAGAATTAAAGGCTTAAAGTCTGAGAAGGTGCAGAGATGAATTATTGTACAGAATCATGCAGTCTGATTTTGAAATCATTAAAGGGGTCACGTTATAAAAACTGAATACCGATTGCTCTTTTGCAATAATAAAAGACTTTAATGTTTTCTAAAATCATACTGTCTAATTCAAACAGATGAAATATTTTTAAATAGCTGGGTTTATGACATCAAACAAATAAATACATAAACATTTACACTGACCTGTTTGGACACATGGCCTGTCCAATCACCAGTGGTTATCATGAGAAAATGGAACAAGATGCTATTATTCCTACAATGAAGCATCAGCAAATAAAACAATACAAAATGTATGATATCACCTCTTAAAATCATAAACAAGTGGAACTTGTGGAACTACCATCAACTTTGGACCTTTATCAAACTCTTGTGAAAAACTGCTTTGACTCATTTTAGACTCTAAACGCCTGGGTGGATTTTTCCCAGTGTCTCATGCAGTCAGTGATCAGATAAAAAAACTGAAATGAGCTCAGGTGTTATTTTGCCGTGTTTGCACAGCAGTGGGGGGAAGTTTCTGTGCTATGTATGCAGACAGTAAACATGTCGCCCTGCCTCTGAGTCATCGGTTACCCATTTTCTTTACAGTCTCATCCTTTCCTGTTTCAGCTTCTCAGTTCTGGTTATATATGGTTATGTGGGCCGGATTACTCCTCTTTTTTTCCCACTTTTATCACCTTCTTATTTTTGTTTCTAGCCTCTCACACCTCTTCCTCCTTCTCGGGGACAGAACCTGTATCTCCTTTCTTTCCTCTTCCATCTTTCTATTCTCCGCCTCCACCCAAGACCGAATCCACCCAGATGCGCAACAGCCATGCTTTCTGTGACCACGCCCCCCGCCGACGCTTCTCCTCTGCCAGTAATGCACTGTGCACCTTGTGTGTTTTTTTTCAGCCAATAGCCTGGCATGAGGCACTCACCAGCCAATTCCCCGCCACTAACCGCACCACACTGCCTGAATCCCCACCCAACAGCCCAGCTTGTTTGGTATTAGATTAAGTGTTTTGTGACTTGCTTTTTGCTGCTTTTTGGATTTATGCTAAGGTAGTGCTTGGGTTTTGCAGGCTATTGTTTGAAGTCTGCTGTCCCCAAAGAGCATCAACCACTGACTAATGTGATGTGATTAGTCAATGTTTACCTAAGCATTACAACATGTGAACGTGGAAGGTTGGTGCATGTGATTTTATCTGGTAACTGGGAAACATTAACGGCTATACTAACTTAAATCCAAGCTTAGTTAAGGCCTACCAGGACTCTACCAGTTACCTTCCCAGTTACTACACCCATTGGCTGCTTTTTATGACCTCAATCAGCAGCGACTTTTACATTTGTGCAACTTCTCATGTATCAAGGTCTGTATGTAGGTTATGGTTAAGATCAGCTGTAATAGATGCTGTTACACTTTACAGTATTGGTATAGAGCCCAAAATGCCTCTGACAGGATAATGTGATGGTGTGGGTTCAGGGATCCAGCGGCCCGTGAGACTGACACTAAGCTTTAATTCTCCGCCGAGAGATTCTCTGAGAAATGAAGGAGTGACATTGACTCTCAGCTAGCTTTTTAAAACCCTAGATCATATCCAGCACTGAGCGGCCACACTCAAAGAGAGAGAACATCAGGAGAATTCTTGTGTTACTCTGAAACCCCTACTGCAATTTTGTCACTTTTCAAGACACAGGTCCTAAACAAAGCCTAAGGAGCTACTGCATACATGGGCAAACTGCCTTCAAGGGCATCTTAATCTGCAATTGATTTCAGTACATTATCATTCATTAGCATGTGGCTAAGCTAACAGCATAGCACTAACTTTTTATTATCACATCTTTTAAGTATTGAATGCAATGTGTGTTTATTTGCAATCAACAACTGAGAATTTGACTCAAACAAGGTATCTTAGGAGGCAGCAAGTTAGTTTCTTTGTCTCTAATTTGGCTGTGTGTGTGTATTTAAACCATTGTATTTACACAAATACAGTTGCCCTATAAAGTATGTTAGATCACTGAAATATCCGACGAAGTGGCATTTATCATTGGTTTTCAATTATGTATCTGAAGCAATGAAATCTTACATTTGTAATGTGACAAAAGTGTTCCGATACTTTCTGGAGCCACTGTACACACATACTGGTCTGTATGGGAGTCATAGATACTGTGTTTATATTCTCAGAACCCATGACTCTTCGGTTTGTGGTGTAAAGAAAGACAACATGAATCTATTTCCTTTTTCCATTACATTTCTTTCTGTATTCTGTGTTTCTGTACAACTTTCTGTTGTTGTTGTTTATTCAAATTTTTTATAAGTAATTACCTCATTTTTATGTTTATGTTGTTCTTTTGGTTTCCAAGGCAACCTTCCAGATGCTTTCTTTCATGGTTTTGACTCCTTTATTGGGGTTTGTAAGTAACCTTTGCTGTTACTGCTCTGCCTCTATACACACACACACCTGCTTCCTTGCCCTGCTGGTTTTCCCTTGGCAAAGAACACCCACCACCTGTTTGTTAAGACACTCTCACATACTCTAGCATCGTGTGTTCAGTGGACGCGCTTTCTTACCTTTGTTTAGCTCTCTGATTGTGTGTCCTCTCCTGGCGTGTTGTGTCCCCAGGCCTCTTTGTGCTGGAGAGAGACGTAAATGCACTTGATTGGCCTCAGTTCTTAATAATTAAAGAGACAGTATTGTTCCTCCAGGCCTTTTAAACAGGGTTAACGCACACGGCTGCCTGGATGCAGGCACATGAGTGTGTACACAAGCCATTTTATAGTTCTGTTTGTAATGCAGTTTATTACTTTTAATGGGAGCATCTAATGGAAGTAATGACAGTTACTATTGCTGTTGCTCATGTTTGTGGTTAGTGATTTCAACACAACCCTTTTCCTAACTGTTAAACTTTGGCATGTAACTCATCTTGCAGCATTTTGCTGCAGACATGAATGATATCGCCTAGATTTACATATAAAAATATCAAGAGACCAGAATAGGAATGGCTTTTGATTTGGGCCTGTACGCAACCACCTAGCATTCACTCAGAACAACCTAGCAAACACATAGCAATACCTTGGCAATCACCCACAACATAGACTGTTGGGTGGTTGCTAGGGTGTTGCTATATAGCAGGCACGTCACTTTTGGTGAGCACCCCAAAGTTCAAATTTTGGTGGCATTATAAAGTCACTTTTCTTATAAAGGTTATTAAAAAGTAATAAACTAATCTAAATAGATTTAGTGCCCCAAGAGGGCTGTGACCTTGTTTAAAATGTGCTCTTATTTTTTTAACCATGAATCCATAATTAATTTAAGTCAATTTTTTAATTTCCAGCCGACAACTTATCGTTTGAATCCCTGTTTAAGATCATTGTTCAATTTTATGTCCAAAATATTTGAAACCTCAGTAAAATTAACCAAAAAAGGTCAAACAATTGGGGAAGATTTTATAAATCTTGGCTTTTGAAAATGAAAGCTTAAAGAACAGCCTCAGGTTTCTGCCTCGCGTATAGTTTTTGGAAGCTTAGTTGTGGGTTAATGCTGCTTAAAATCATACTGAAATTGTCTCAAAAGTGTCTTGACAAATTGATACAATGCTCCTTAAGAACATCAAACATACTTTGTGTTAAGACTGTAAGTGACATTTATAACTAAATTTAAGAGACATTTCAAAAAAAGAACCCAGCTAAGAGAAATCCTTTAGTTCTCAGAAATAAATAATACTGTCTCTTTAAATACGTATCTGCTTTTATGTGTGTGTGTGTGTGTGTGTGATTGCGTGTGATGATGCTTATAAGCTCTTCCCACTCTTAGCATGGGTCTCCACGGCCCTGTTATTCCTGCAGCCTGGTCTGATGCATCATGGGAGTTTGTTTTAGTTTGCGTGTGCACACGCATGTGCTTAGAAGCTGTTACTCTTCCTATTTATCTGGAATGTACTTGTCATCGACCTCAGCCTACAGAGTGACACCAGCTCTGTTGACCCCTCAACAATCTGATGGTTTCAGCCACTTCAGTAGGTTGTCCTGTGTATGACACAGTGCAGTGTGACACTTTATCTAATAGAGACTTTAAAGAAACAGTTCACTCAAAATAAATCTGAAAATTCTGTCATATAACAGTACATCTTCAAAATAGTAAAATTACAATTATAATAGTCTTTACAAAGTGTGGGATTTTTTTTTTAGTTCTTCTGAAACCAGGTATTAGTTTTGACACCAGTGATGTCACTAGTTAAAATATGTGCCAGTAAAATAGTCATACTGGTTTGGAACCATGTGGGTGAGTATTTGATGACAGAATTTTTGGGCGAAGTATTCCATTAAACGTTCCGTTAAAAGAGATCTGTTCAAAAGAGTTTTGGTATGTCATAGAACAGCTATAAATGAGGAACCATCACTTGTGTACTAAAACGTTTACATTACGGTTTACATAAGTTGATTTTTGTATCCTGCCTGTGTTTTAAGGGCTGTGTTAGAAGAAATTCAGCAAAGATCCCCCGGAAGACTTTTAAACTCAGCGCATGGGGGTGTCAGGGTCTCAGTGTTTAGTTCAGTGATCCATGCTTTTGTCAATGGTTACCATAGAAACGCTAAACATAGGAGCAGCAGCCATGGATTGGACTCAACGGGCTCGTTGCTAAAGAGAAAAAACACATTCAGATCGAAATCGATTCTCAGTTTCTATGTCCTGCAGCTTTGGTCAATAAAGTCCAGCCTATGACTCATAGAAACTCTGAGGATCCTAATATGTTCTTCTGAACCCCCGACCAAGACTTTAATGACCACAATGATGCCCTGAGTGGAGCTCTGCCGAGCAGCCACATGTCCAGACAAACAGGGACTCTGTGATCACTAAACTGCAGGGGACAGTTTCAGTTCAGGAGACCGATGTGTGTCCTCTGTTCTTCTTTGCGATTCATCTCCTGAAATTTGGCAAACTGTAAAAGAACTGAGGCAGAATCTGGACAATTCACTGATACAGCTGCTGAAGGAATAGTTCTCCCAAAACTGAAAGTTCTGCCTTTTTTTGCTCACTTGTTATAAATCCATTTGACTTCCCTTTTTCCAAACATTCGGAAAAATGTTGTGTGCTTTCTTTTATTCAGTTACAATAAATAGGGACTGGAGCTTTTTAGTTTATAAAAAAAGGTATATCAATCTTTTAATGGCGCTTTACATCATTTGTGATATTTAGAAGGTTCAGTATTGCCTGGAAAAAGATTTACATGAAGTGAATGAGTAAATGGATATTTTTAATTTTGGGTGTGCTATTCCTTTTAGAGAAGGCATTCATATTCAACCAGAGCAGACAGAAAGACAAACTTCATTTCCAGTGATCTGTTGCTGTGGTATGAAATTTGTACACTGCAGCCAGCGCTTGTTTTAAAATGTAAGGTTTAGTAAGTAAGTGCAAAGCAGCAGCAAACATGTAGAGCTTTATTTACTATTAATATACTTGCTATGTATGTCCATACAGGGCTATAAGCTATAATCAGCTGCCATCTGGCATTCATGTGAATGGTAAAAACTGGCTCTAGATCAGTTTTTCACCATGAGTGGCTTGATAAACCTGACCCCTAATCTCTGGAGTGTTGTGGATAGATGGTTCCTTAACCATACATGGAATGATACCCTTATGAATGTGTCATTGCTTACTACCTGTGTTTCACCTGCAGGTTCCGTCCACGCCACCTCCATAGCAGCATCACGGGTGGAGCAGGCGCTGTCCGAGGTGGCCTCGTCCCTACAAAGCAGCGCTCCAAAACAGGGACCCCTCCACCCTTGGATGACCCTTGCCCAAATCTGGCTCCATGCAGGTATGTAGCACACACGCACAACCGTAATTTGCATCTTATTTACATAAGCCACACACACACATAAAATTCTTACACATCTAAATGAAACTCCAAAAAGTTTTGTTTTGTAACAGTACATTCTGTAGTCCTGCTATAAAATGACTTGTTCAATTAAAAGCATATTTTTACATATTTAGCGGGTAATCTGTAAAGGTAAACCTTTTATAAATAAGGATCTTATTTCTTACTGTCCCCTGTGAGACCTATGTTGTTATTAATAGCTGCCATTGTCCAGGAAAATACATTGGGAAAACATCATTCAGCAGGGTCCAATTACTCCAGTGGACACTTTTGCACTCTGTCTACAATCAGCATCTAAGCATAGACCATGCAAAATTGACAGCTGTGCTTATTGAGGCATGTTACATACCAGGCTGACCAAATTATATTCAGTGAAGTTTCATAAATACAAAGAAATAAGCTGCAACGAGAATGTAAAGGTGGAGATGTTTGGAAAAGATGACCATTACAGTATTTCACTGTTTGGATGCTTTAATTTGTTGTCTTAAGATAAGACAGTTAACTCAGTTAAGTCTAGTTATTCTTTAATCAGCTTTGCCGCAACCGTGCCAAGTAAGGGATCCTAGCAGGGTGAGAAAGGTGCCAAGAGTAAAGCTCATTTAGGAGTCACTTTTCCTTGTTGTTGATGAAGTTTGGCTGAAACCTGAAGATGGAAGATACATCTCTATTATTTGTTGCCTATAAGTCCCCCCGTATCTCATCACCTGT
The DNA here is from genome assembly GCA_036877575.1 of Botia almorhae. Lineage (NCBI taxonomy): Eukaryota > Metazoa > Chordata > Actinopteri > Cypriniformes > Botiidae > Botia > Botia almorhae. The sequence goes on from JAZGTJ010000349.1 coordinate 130,120, forward strand.
TCATGAGCTGAATTCCAGAGAAATAAAGCTGGGAGGTGTGATGATGCATCCGATGCGTCTGAGAATCTCATTTCCTGTTTGACTTCAGATCAGATAAACAACTCAATGATCGGTCATCCCTAACAAACAGTGTTTCCTCTTTATCTCTCCTCTTTGTATTTGTCTCTGTCCATAGCGGAGGTGTATATTGGAATGGGTAAGGCAGCCGAGGCGACAGCGTGTACGCAGGAAGCAGCCAACCTGTTCCCCATGTCTCATAACGTGTTATTCATAAAGGGTCAGGTGGCAGAGCTGCGGGGGAACATGGATGAGGCCAAACGCTGGTACGAGGAGGCGCTTTCCATCAGCCCCACCCACGTCAAGACCATGCAAAGACTGGTGAGCGCATACACATGATTTTTGTGTATCTGTTTGTTGAGTTCTGATGTTTTTAAACTGAGATAATGATATTACATGTAATGTAAACCCTTACACAAACATTGTTGAATTTCATTGACATTATTTATTGAGCTGTTTTTCTGCGCTGTTGGCTAGTCCTAGTTCACCAATGCAGAAGACTTTAGATTTACTGTTCTTGGTTTCCACATGTGGCCAAATCCTACCACCCTAATTTACCAGCAAAGTACCAGAATAACTTTACTGGTAAATACACAAGTATGCCGTTCAAGCAAGCAATGGCATTTAATCTTTTAACCGGTAATATACCATTTACACATCAGTTGTGTATCAGTGTATAAACTTGTCTGAGCATGTGTGTGTGAGCCTAAGCAAGTACTCTCTCTTTGTAGCCATGTGTGATTGTGTGTGTAAGTGTATTTTAATAGTAAGCATAAATGTCATGTCTAATAAAGGAGTTCTTATTTAGCAGACAGCAGCAAGAGGAAGTACTGCACCGCCTGTCAAATCTCTCTCTCTCTCTCTCTCTCTCTCTCTCTCTCTCTCTATCTCTGACCTTCTTTTGTGAGAATATGTTCCAACCTGCACTAACAGCAGGAGAAGGGACTGCATATAAATACTCAGAGCAAGACCAAAACCAAAACCGTTCACACCAAAGACAATAATCAGATTATTTACATCACATTTTCTAAGAGAGCAGCCACAGCTCAACTTTAACAAACTCGGAGGAATAATATCATCAGGATTTCTTGGAGTAGTTGATAAACGTTGAAAGCCAATCAAAAACCAATCAGACTTTGAAAGTCTAGATTATTTAAAATGGCAGAAAACATAAGGAAGTTTATTGCTGAGGTCCAGAAAAACCCACAACTGCCTTTTAACAGGTTGTCTTTTCCGTAGGGTCTGATATTGCATCAGTTGCAGAGGTACAGTCTTGCTGAGAAGATCCTGCGGGACGCGGTGCAGGTGAACAGCACGGCCCATGATGTGTGGAACAGCCTGGGCGAAGTTCTGCAGGCGCAGGGCAACGATACTGCAGCAACCGAATGCTTCCTTACTGCTCTGGAGCTGGAGGCCAGCTGCCCCATCTTACCTTTCACCATCATTCCCCGCAGCCTCTGAGATACCTCAGCTCCAAAACATACATCTAAGAGTCATGCATGAAGTACAGTCCCTACACACACATATGCACACACAGCCCTGAGAGACTCTAAGAATCCTCTTCTGTCCCAGAATGCCTTTCTCACCCCTACACCAGAACTTTGTATCAGTTCTCTGATGTGGATCTGCCAAGAGAGAGAGAAAGCGAGAAACCCTGACCAGTAGGCTTCACAACCGCATACACACATCCCCATTATCTGTGTGATCTTGCCTACATTCTTTGTCTCTCTTTCTTGTCCCTCTTCCTTCTTTCTCTAGTGGTGTTTTCTCAATCCCTTCCTGCTTCTATGTATTGGTGATGCTGACTTTTAAAGTTCCACCCCGTCCAACATTCTCATTGGCCTGTGGGCCTTGTGAGTTGTACATTGTTGTAAGATTGAACCAATGAGAAACCTGTAAAAGCTCTTGTCACGGTGAAGCAGCAAACCGCAGTGCTTCCATTTCCCCCTGATACGTCCTGAAGCCCCACATCCTCGAGACCATTGCAGATGTCTGTTGTGAGACCCGATGACACTGACACAGAGACGGTCATAAATGTGTGTTCAGTGTGCTGTGTGTTTGCTGGTGCATTAAATGGGCTGTAAGGGTATGTGTTTCCCTTATATGTAATGATAATAGATCATCTCACACACACACTGTTGTGTTGGGTGTGTGTGTGTGTAAATTGAATGGAATACCCTTCACACTGTTAGTGGATCCCTGTTAAACACACACGTGTAGTAAAGGTTTTTCTCTATGCTGTTATATATGTATAAGGACGTGTATGTCACACATACTGTGACTCATAAAAAATATATTATGTCCCCTATGAATTAAACACTGTACTGTTTATATACTGTATGTACAAATCGCCTAGAGCATATGGAATGGATGCCAAAAGAACAGTTATACTGAAAGCAAATATTTTACCTTGCTTCTCTTTTTAAAAGAGAGGTTAAATATAGTTTTGGATGTTTTTCGTTCATTCGTTTATTTTTCCACATGTATGATGAGTCAGAGGTCAGATTTATATCGTTAGTTTAACAGAGATGTGTTATATTAGATGTGTATTTATCTGTGTCCCAGTGGCCATGTGTGAAGACATGTATATGTATTTCATGTGTGTGTGAGTGAAGAACATAGATGATGTTGGACTGTTCAACACTTCTCGCATTCAAATCAGACACAAATCTCCATAACGATCATAGTGACTTAAGCCATGTTAAAGAGAGAAACAGGAAGATTGTGTGTGTGAGTGTACGTTACAAAGTGTCGTTCACACGGCCAATCACACAACTGGAAAAGCTGTTTTATGATGTCAATAAATAATCGATTGAAAAAAGCATTTGAGTGTGAAAAGTATGGCTCATGCTAGGGCTGCCACAATATATCAGTATTGACAATAACCGTAATCTCTCTCTC